>JAHIAM010019243.1:0-16007 GCA_021605205.1 Aegilops longissima
GATCTTGTTTGATGGAGATGGTTATTCATTTAAATCGGAGAATAATGGTTGTTCTATTTATATGAGTAATATCTTTTATGGTCATGCACCCTTGATGAGTGGTCTATTTTATTGAATCTCAATAGTAGTGAACACATATTCATAGTATTGAAGCCAAAAAATACAAGTTTAATAATGATAGTGCAACTTATTTGTGTATTGCCCATTTAGGTCATATTGGTGTAAAGCCATGAAGAAACTCCATGCTAATGGGCTTTTGGAATCACTTGATTATGAATCACTTGATGCTACGAACCATGCCTCATGGGCAAGATGACTAAGACTCCGTTCCCGGAACAATGGGCGAGCAATAGACTTATGGAAATAATACATAAGTCGACCTTCATAGATGATTTGAGCATATATGGGTATATCTACTTGATGAAACATAAGTCGAAACATTTGAAAAGTTCAAAGAATTTCATATTGAAGTGGAAAATCATCGTAACAAGAAAATAAAGTTTCTATGATCGATCGTGGAGGTGAATATTTGAGTTATTAGTTTGGTCTTCATTTGAAACAATGCGAATAGTTTCACAACTCATGCCACCTGGAACACCACAGCGTAATGGTGTGTCCGAACATCGTAACCGCACTTTATTAGATATGGTGCGATCTATGATGTCTCTTCTTGATTTACCGCTATCGTTTTGGGGATATGCTTTAGAGCATTGCATTCACATTAAATAGGGCACCATCTAAATCCGTTGAGGCGACACCATATGAGCTGTGGTTTGGCAAGAAACCAAGTTATCGTTTCTTAAAGTTTGGGGCTATGATGCTTATGTGAAAAAGCTTCAACGATAAGCTCGAACCCAAATCGGAGAAATGTGTCTTCATAGGATACCCAAAGGAAACTGTTGGGTCACCTTCTATCACAGATCCGAAGGCAAGATATTGTTGTAAGAATGGATCCTTTCTAGAGAAGGTTTCTCTCGAAAGAAGTGAGTGAGAGGAAAGTAGAACTTGATGAGGTAATTGTACCTTCTCCCGAATTGAAAGTAGTTTATCACAGAAATCAGTTCGGTGATTCCTACACCAATTCGGTGAGGAAGCTAATGATATGATCATGAAACTTGTGAACAAATTACTCTGAACCTCTTAGGTCACGAGTAAGATCCGCACCAGGTGATACGGTAATCCTGTACGGAAGTCATGTTACTTGACCATGGCGAACCTACAAACTATGATGAGCGATGATGAGCCCAAATTCGTGAAATGGCTTGAGGCCATGAAATCGAGATGGGATCCATGTATGAGAACAAAGTATGGACTTTGGTTAACTTGCCGATGATCATCAACCATAAGAATAAATGGATCTTCAAGAAGAAATGGCCTGACGGTAATATTCTTCTACAAAGCTCAACTTGTTGCGAAAGGTTTGACAAGTTCAAGGAGTTGACTCGATGAGACTTTCTCACCGTAGCATGCTTAAGTCTGTCCGAATCATGTTAGCAATTGCCGCATTTTATGATTATGAAATTTGGTAAATGGATGTCAAACTGCATTCCTTAATGGATATCTTAAAGAAGAGTTCTATATGATGCAACGGAAGGTTTTGTTGATCCAAAAGGTGCTAACAAAGTGTGCAAGCTCCAGGATCCATTTATGGACTGGTGCAAGCCTCTGGAGTTGGAATAACGCTTTGATAGTGTGATCAAAGCATATGGTTTTATACATACTTTTGGAAAGCTTTATTTACAAGAAAGTGAGTGGGATCTGCATTTCGATATTATATGTGGATGACATATTGTTGATCGGAAATTATTTAATTTGAATAGCATAAAGGATACTTGAATAAAATTTTTCAATGAAAGACCTCGGTGGCTGCTTATATTTGGGCATCAAGATTATAGAGATAGATCAAGATGCTTAATTGGACTTTCACAAAGCACATACCTTGATAAAGTTTTGAAGAAGTTCAAAATGGATCAAGAAAAGAAAGGGTTCTTGCCGTGTTACAAGGTGTGAAGTTGAGTGGACTCAATGCCGGACCCACGCGAAGATAGAGAAAAGATAGTCATTCCCTATGCCCAAATATTCATCATGTATGCAATGCTTATACCGGACAGATGTGTGCCTTGATATTAGTTTAGAAGGGAGGTACCAAAGTAATCAGTGGATCACTAGGGGTCAAGAACATCTGAAATACGAAAAGGAAGGATATGTTTCTCGTTTATGGAGGTGACAAAGAGCTGTTAAATGGTTATGTCGATGCAAGCTTTGACACGTCCGGATGACTCTAAGTCACAAACGGATACATATTTGTATTGAATGGTGGAGTTTTGTTGGTGCATTCCAAAGCAAAGGGCGTGTGGCGGGATCTACATGTGAACGGAATACATAGCTGCGGGCAACAAATGAAGAAGCGGATGAAGGGTTCATATCGATCTGGTGTCATACCTAGTGCATCGGGTCTAATGAAAATCTTTTGTGACAAAGCTGGTGCAATTGCCTTGGAAAGGAATCCGATTTCACAAGAGAACCAAGCACATCAAGAGCCTTCAATTCCATCCACGATCAAGTCAAGGATGGAACATAGAATTTCAAGATATTCTGATCTGAATGTTGGACCGTTGATTAAGCCTCTCTCATGAGAAAAACATGATCGCACCAAGACTCCATGGGTGTTAGAATCATTACTTTTAATCTAGATTATTGACTCTAGTGCAAGTGGGAGGAAGGAAATATGCCCTAGAGGCAATAATAAAGTTATTATTATATTTCCTTATATCATGATAAATGTTTATTATTCATGCTAGAATTGTTTGACCCGGAAACTTAGTACATGTGTGGATACATAGACAAAAAGACTATCCCTAGTATCCTCTTACTAGCTCGTTAATAAAAGATGGTTAAGCTTCCTAGCCATAGACATGTGTTGTCATTTGATGAATGGGATCACATCATTGAGAATGATGTGATGGACAAGACCATCTTTAGCTTAGCACTATGATCGTTTAGTTTATTGCTATTGCTTTCTTTATGACTTATACATCCTTTGTGCGCGTCGGTCCTAAACAAACAATTTTAACCACTTTCATGACAGCATTTGGGCGTCGCCAAGTGAGTGTGGGCGATAGGAGGTCCTTCCAACACGGCCAAGAAACCGTTGAGGATAGGGCCCCTCTGATTACTCCTACTCGTTTACATTGGCATTGCCATCGCGGTTAATTACGTGGTGCTACATTTATGATCGCGGCCCATCACAAAGCGGTTCACTATTATAGAGCGTGTATGATCGCATCCATCAAAAGCGGTTCACCGTTAAGAAGATTAGCTAATCGTAAATGCAGTGTCGGACAGGATTCTGAAGCGTCGGACCCATCGCAACATCAATGCGTACCCGACAACTTATCGCACTGCAGCTATTACGTGGTGCAGCGTTTATGATGCATACTTCATCGAAGCAGTTCATGGTTGCGAATTGTGTACGATAAAGCAAGCATTGACACAAATGTTTAGTTTGCAGCACTATTTGTGATATTATGCGACGCCGCTGCACGCTTTGCAAATGGCAACCATGTGCATGCTTGCACGTTTTCCTCTCGTGAACCATCTCGGATTATGTTGCATATATCACAAGCGTTTGTGTTTTACCAACCGTGTGTGCGTAACAACTTTAGAGAGCATAATTTCACCGTAATTTAATTGCTGCTTTTCAAATTGTGCGGTTGGATTTGAATTTGAATGTATGCTACAGCTTTATTCATATCCATCGAGGTTCAAACAACCAATGCATTATTTGATTTATAGGTACATATGTTCAAAATTACATAAGAACCAAATAAAGAATGATGAACCACAGTTGTATACTTGTACTATTAAAAGGCGGTAAAGAAAAGCGAAATATATTCTGGTTACTTAACAAGGTGAGCGGAATGCCCATATTGTGCCCTCCTCCATCACGGAAAACGCATACGACTCTAGTCCAACCCCTTGATGGGCGACCGCCCATCCTTCACAGTCTTCATGAAACATCTAGATAATCATCGTGTTATGGTATAAATACTTTAACCTTTGCATGCCCACCAATAATGTAGTTGAGAGTAATCTTGAGTAAACTGGTTTGGCAACCACTTGCAAAGAAAAGGATTGAGACATTGTCATCTAACACAACTCATTATGGGCATTAAAAGAAGGCTGCAGAATTCTTACTTACCATCCTGCAGATTCCTTTGTTGTCTTGGATAAAGTGTAAACAAATAGTTTAATTGCCATCTTGGACCCATTTCTTACTAACAATCTTTATCGACTTCCTCACTTGATCTGGTTCATCGATATCTCATTGCCCCATACCTGAGAAAAGATTGAAAGCGGATCTTTACCAATGACATATGTACCTAAAAGCACCAAGTTAATATTAGAAGCTAAATAGCAATTGCACAATGATGTAGTACAACAATCTTTTATAATATGTCTATATACATCCGTATGTGGTAGTCCATTTGAAATCTCTAAAAAGACAAATATTTAGGAGCGGAGGGGTATCTTATAACATCAATATACTCACATATTAGATGAATTAACATCTTATATTATGGGCGGAAGGAGTTTAGTTCATTCTTACAAATTATCATTTGATTAGCTGCTGCTTTGTATCCATGGAGTTCTGATTAGTTTGAGCTAGTTAGGGCTCAAATAGCCCTAAAGTATATCTAAACATGAGGGCTAGTTTGAGCTAGTTGCATCTATAACCCACCAAAAACTATCCAGCAAGAGGTGCTAATTGGAGCTAGTTCTCCTAGTGCATTTATTATCAATCTAACCACTGCCATCCAAACACTCTTTGGATGGAGTTGAATTCGAGGGTTAGTAATGAGCTAGAAACTAACTCTAACCTCTAGCTAAGTTGAGTATCCAAACAGAGGTTGTGTTGTTGCTGTTGTTTGCTGCTGCTCTTTTCACGTATATCTAGACATCATTAGAACATTAATGTAACACTCTTCCTTGTTGCTATAGCCTAGGATTGCATATTTAGACATTAAGTACAGTGCATATTGCTATATAGCACGAGATATATTACATATGGCCCTAGTTAACCTAACGAAAAATGGGTTGCGAATATATTCAGTTAAAAGTCCGATTCACCGATTAGTCCCTTATCGATCCCGCGGCCTATATGGTACCATTACGATATCACGAACAATGGCGAGATATAAGCCATGGGATGAAACTAACCTCGATGAAAACAACAGTCATTTCCAAAATTGTCACATGTAAAGGTACATACGAGAAGCATATTAACTATGGGCTAAACATCAACCAAAATTATACATGGCGAGACAAAATAATCTCCAAAAGATAGCTTGAGTGTCGCAGGTTTAAGCATGCTAGTAAAGCAAAACAAGTGGAAAGGTGTGCTAAGCTGCAAGCAGGCCTAACATTTAACAACAAGCAAACATAGTCATTCAAACCGGTATTGTGCGGTCTAAGTACACTGATTATGGTTAAATAAAAATGGAAAAGGCGTGTTAACTACAAGATGCAGCAACCAAATGTAGTCATTCATAGTGGTATTGTTGAAATTAATCTTGGTAAATTAATTTGCATAGTTCATACTTGCATATAGAACATCACGTTGTGAATAAGCTGGAATAAACAAGGCATACTCGAACAACCAAAGATAGCATTTGAAACTAGACATATGCTAACTACAAACAACCAAACAATCAAAAAACTTTAAAGAGGGCATATACTAGCTATAGCAGAAGCAACAACAAGCAAATATATGCATTCCTATAGGTATGTTTAAAACTGGATTATGTCTTTATACTGTAAATAATTGCACATATAGAGCATCACATTGTGTGAAGATGAAATGACCACGGGTAGCCCTAATGGCTCCCACAAGGCTTGAAAAAATTACAAGCCAATCAAGCCAATCAAGTCATCCAACATCCTAGATGTTGGGCACTTCCTTCCAGAAGAGGTACATCAATCCCATCTTAGTGGTATGGAAACTGACATGACTAAGATCCATAGAAGAAAGCCACGGAGGTGGCTTCCAAGGAACCCGGCTACAGAGGGCCGACTCATGCGTGACAGATGGCCGACTCCAAGCCGGCCACCCCTTGGTAGAGCCACCCACCGAGTCTGCACCCACATAGCAGCGATGAGGGCAGGCGTGGCTATAGTAAAGCACTACCCCCGCATCGGGCCTTGTGTTCTGATCATGCGTCACGGGCAGCCATCACCCGTCCGGCATGCTTTAGCCATGTTGGTATGGCGTCACCACGACAGGCTATCTATACTACCCATGGCGGGTCCCTCCGAACGAGAGATGCGAGAGGCGGCTCGGCCTCCCCGTCGGCTGAGATATGGCTCCTCATAACTTGTTCCTCCCTCGAAGGAAGCGCCTCATTAAGGAGACAAGGCGAAGTGAGGCTGAATGTCGCCCGCCAAAGCGGCAACCTGTAGCCATGCTTACCCCGACAAAGCCCTCGTCATCGAGCTCGAGCAGCGATAGCCAGCCAAGCAAAGCCCTCGATGGTGGGGCGGCACAGCCGACGGGCCGGCGGGCCCACTGGTCGGCGGCCCGGGGCAGGGAAAGCCCGGATGAAGTGTGGCTGGGCCCCACCTGGCCGGATTACCATTGTACCCCGAGGAGGCCTTAAACCAGGCACCCATGCAAAGGGTTGGACTTTGATAGTTTTAGACACCATGTAGGGGAAAGGAGGCTGGTGCCCTTTCCTTCCTCACCCCGAACACTCAAGGGCCTCTTGTAGCACTTGTTCATCTAGTGATCATCGGAGACCCCGAGAGCGATGGGGTGTTATCTCCGGGAGCCGAAGGGGTAAGATTAGCCGTGCATGTCTTCGCCTCATCCGTTTCCGGCCGGCCGTCTTATTGGCTCCCACTATGATTAGCCCTTTCGTTGGCATATTCCCCTACCACCCAATTTGGCGCCCATCATGGGGCGGTGCCCGTCGTCCGGAGACCCAAAACTCTCTTCCTCCCCCTTCCCCCCCATGGCGCTTGCCGGCCTGGCGTGGACACCTGGCATGCCTCGCCCGACCTTCTTGGCGAACTGCATCTCCGGCGAGCCCGCATCCGGCCGGGGCACGGCTGCCTCGAACCGCCGGTTCTCGACCAGCTCCGTTCGGCCGCGGTGGACTTGGGTCGGTTGGCTCCAACCGATGCTTGTCGACTCCGACCGGCCGCTCGGCCCTTCCCCCCGCGTCGTCATCTTGATGACCCGCTTAAACCGACAGTGGGCGCCATCAAAGTCTTTGGTCATCGATCCCTGGCGGCCCCGAAGCTGGCCCCATAGCGGTGCCGCATACCTGCCCCCTGGTACCGGCCGGCCGGAGGCATGTCGCCTTGCCCTCACGGGGGGGATCCTCAAGGGCCTCACGGGGCCCCCGGTAATCGAGCCGCCGCCCGCCGCCTCCCAAAGGACCGAGCCGGCATTGTCAAGCGGCGGCGACGCCCCAACTTTGGGCGTGGCCGCCCGTCTACCCAACGCCCTAGAAAACTGGCGCCGCCCGGCCGGAAAAATAACGGGCTGGGCCGCGAGCTTCCTACGGCAAGGCGCATTACAACGTGGTGCGCGGGGCAAAAGACAGCGCTGCGCCGAACCCTTCGAAACCGGCGCGTCATGCCGCCCAGCAACCGCCCCCCAGGCAAAGAAGACGGTGCCGCCCGGACCGGATCTCCATCGAGCGCGGCGGAGGGTGGCCGTCGACCGTGGGCAGCGAGGAACCCGCCCTCCTCCACCTCGGGAAAGATATCCCACCCGCCCCTTCCCCATCGCTCGGTAACCTCGACCGCCGTGAAGAATCGGCAGCAACCCGCCCACGGATCGGCGCTGGCGCGATCCTTGGCGTTGGGAAGAAGCGATGTCGGGTGCGCCCCGCCCCGCATCCGACGATCCCTTCCCAAAGGGTTCGCTCCCGAATCGCCCAATTAGCGGTCCGTGGCAGGATTGGTGATCGACTACTCGACCCGATCGCATAGCGAACAACAACGGTAGCGTTGGTGAAATATATGCCCCTCATGCTTGAGGGCGCGTGAACCGCTCAACGCCTCAAGGTCGCATCAATAGCTGGCTAGACTTCACAAAGCCTTCACCCCCTTCACGGCACCTGCGGGCTCCCAAGCCCGGCAACTCTCCTTGTCGTGGACCCACCGTCGACCCGCGACTACCTCCGCGTGGGGCGAGCTCATAACTCCTGCGGGGGGCCGAGGTTTAGCGATAGAGTACTTCACCACGGGTGCCGAAGGCACCCTCCTCCCAAGCTCCTCGGGGCAGGCGGCTACCCTCGGAATTACTTGTCCGCCGACAAATGCATCTGGACTCATCAATGAAACGAGCTCGGGGCGCCCGGGGGTACTCAATGGCTCCCAAAGCGCGTTGGCGACTCTAGTGACGTCCGTACCCCCGACAACAAGTGCAAGGGCCCAATGCCGCCTCCCCCTTCGGTGGCCACCGTCGAAGCACAACTGAAAACCCACCCCAAGAAGCGAAGGCGGCGGCGGCAACAGCGGCTTTCTCCTCGAGCAAGCTCTTGGCGCCCTTCAAGTTCCACGTGGCCGCCAACCATACAACCAAGTGCCACTGCTTACCCGAATCACCAAGGCGAAGGGCTGGTGGCCTCCGCCTCTGGCCCCGCCTCCGGCTCCCAAGCCCGGCCGCTCGACCAGCGGTCGGGACCATCAAGGCAGAGTTCCCCACAGGCATGCCTATTCGTCTTCACGAGCCAGCCCGAAGACCGGGCGCCCCCCAAAAAGTCAATCAGTTGCCTCAACAACCCGAATACATGCCTTTGGTGGAGAGGCCTATCAAATTGGCCGGCCGAAAGTGATCCGTCCCGGGCTCCTCGCATTGGTTTTGGAGCAACCCTAGCAAGCGGCTTGCTGCCCGATTCTCAGCGTCTTGATAGCAGGGAGCCATCAACATCTGCGGGATACCATGGGAAGCTGAATATCAGCCAAGCACCTCATGCCAAGCGGACCGTGTTCCATGGCATTGTCCCCCTGTCCTGTTCCCAATCGGCAAGATCAAGATAGATGTTCTCTTGGAACAAGGATCACTTCCCGAGAAGCAATCTGGTTTGAAGTGGTGGACCTTGAGCCCCCCATGGCTACTTGGCCGGCTGCTCGGCCAAGTTCATGGCTTACCCACTATGCCTACCTCAAGATGAAGATGCAGTACCGGGCATCATCACCATAACCGCGACTACAAGTAGTCCTCAGTGGCACAATGCCGGTTGGCAGTCCCTTGTAGTCGCGAAGAGAAAAGATGTTGGACCATTGGCCATGGCGGCAAGCAGCCTGCCCTCCCCGACCCCAAAAGTGTGATGCCCAAGGTTCCTTCCAGCCGACCAAGGAAACAAAAAGATACCCTGGACCCGGAAGAACCGGAAGGTTTGCCGTCGCCGGGCAAACCGGGCGATAAAAAGGGCGAGCTCGTCGATTTCCTCCGTGAAATCGGGACATCTTCGCATGGTCCCCCAAGGACATCGGGTGTTACGAAGGAATTCGCCGAGCACAACTACGTCCGGCGAAGCCGTCCAAACCCCTCCTTTTTCGGAGAAAAGGAAAGGACGTGGGAAAGATAGCCCGACTCTTGGCAGCCAGCTTCATCATGGGGTTTCTTCCCGGGTGGCTCGCCAACGGTCCTCGTCTTTGAAGAAGAATAACAAGTGGCGCATGTGTATAGATTACGAGCCTCAACAAAGCCCCCAAGGATCCTTTGCCTTACCGGATTGATCAAGTAATAGACTCCCGGGGATAGGTTTGAGTTTCTTGGATGCCTACTCAGGATACCACGGATAAAGTTGGACCCGGCCGACCGCTGAAGGGCCTTCATCACGCCATTAGCTTTACGCTGCGCAATGACATTGGGAAATGCGGTGCCACCTTTCGGTTGCATGCGAAATGCCTCCTCAAGCAACTTCGGCGAAATGCCCATGTCTATTGACGATATCGTGGTGAAGGCGGAGGCGCCACCTTGCTAGAAGATCTCGAAACCTTTGAGAACCTGCGCCGTTTGGATCAAGCTCAACCCAGAAATCGTGTTGAATGCCGGGGAGCTCCTAGGCTTCGGTCTCTGAGCGGCATTGAATGCAACCGTGAAGATCAAGGCCATTGAGAGATGGAAATTCCCACCAAGCTCGTGGCGTCCGAAGTTTCGGTGCGGCCTCCCCTGAACCGCTTCATCGGCGGGGGAGAAAAGGCACCCCCTCTACCGACTCATGGAAAAGCACTCACTTTGGTGGACGACCAACCGACCAAGCCTTTCACGGTGAAGAAGATGCTTGCCGCCGCTTTTCTTGGTCCCGGGAAAGAGCCCATGCTCCTTTTATCGCGCCACCAGCCGGGTGGTCGCATCGTCATCGTGGTCCGCCCGAAGGGCGAGCTCAGCGGTCGGAGGGATCTACTACTTAAGAAGTACTATCCGCCTCAAAACAGAACTACGCATTACGGAAAGATGTGCTCGGGTGTCTTCGCCGAAGCTGAATCCTACTTTCAAGAACACTCCATCACGGTCGTATGCACCGTCCGCTTCCCGAGATCATAGGCAGGGGGCCATCCGGCCGGGTGGAAATAGGCCATTATGGCCCCCTACGATCTTTCCAGCCTCCCGCCATCAAGTCACAAGCATTGGCGACTTCCCTCGAATGGGCGAGACCCAAGGGGTGGCCCCCATTGGGGACGGGCTCAAGATGGCACCGGCGGGCCGACATAGTCCTCACCTCTCCCAAAGGCGACAAACAGATACCGCTGCGATTCCCGCCCCTCCAACAACATGGCGGTCGGCGCTCATACCGGACTCCGGCGCCAAAACTCGGCATCCCGGATCACACTATGGCGCTCGGTTTGGTGGTCCGGGTCATCTGGCGGCGGGCGCAAATGCATAAACATGGCGAGCTATCATTTCCTCGTTCGACAAATCAGCGGCTACTTTGAAGGATGCGAGTTCCTCCACGTGCCACAGCCGACAACGAGCAGCAGATGCCCTCGCGGATAGGCTCAACCCGACAAGCTATACCAACGGCGTCTCTCTCCGCCTCCTCAAGCGTCTATCAAGCCGTCTCGATCCGACTCCATCTTCGTGCCGCCTAACCCTGGCACGGCGGATCCGGCAGAATAGCGAGCTGCAAGGGACTTCAATGGGCTCGGGGACTGCCATAATCGCACCGGCCGAGGGACTTGAACCGGCTCGGGGACTCTGATGGTCGGCCGGGGAGCTGCTTCAACACCCAGGCGGCCAGCTCCAGCTCTTCACGCCCAGCCCACAGGCCTGGTTGCGATGGCAGTGTTGACTATAGAAGAATGCTGTAACACCACAGATGTAACTTTCCATATTTGTAACTCAACTCTTGCCATTTTGGCATTGTGATATGATATTCCCTCCGTGGTTGGGTTTTCTTCTTTTGCATTTTTTCCATGTCATGCATTTCATATCATGTCATCATGTGCATCGCATTTGCATACGTGTTAGTCTCATGATTCGAGCATTTTTCGCGTTATGCTTTTTGCATCAAGCACTCCTATGTCCCGGCGTCCCTTTACGTTTTTCGTGGCGGGTACTAAACTTTCTCGGAATGGACCGAGGTTTGTCAAGTGGCCTTGGTACACCACGGTAGACCACTGTCAAGTTTGGGTCATTTGGAGCTCGTTTGGTACTCAGCAGTTAACGCACTCTCGCAAAATCCTCTTTTAAGTTGCAGCCCAACACCCCTCAAAATAGTCAATAACCCATCTAAGTCACTTCCATGCTCTCCGTCGTTGGATCACGATCGTGTGGTAAAACCACCTCATTTGGAGCTTCCTAGCTCCTTCTACCTATAAATATGCATCTCCCTCAAATCCGGATCAATTCCCGAAACCCTAGGCGAAATCCCTCGCGGCGCCGACACGTCCGGATCGGACAGACGCGTCTGCCGCCCGCCCAGCCAACCGAGGGCTGCCGTAGCCCGGTCCCCGCTCGCCGCCCGCCGCGCCGGCCAGAGGCCCAGCGCCAACCCTCGGCCCGCGCCATGCCCCGGCAGCCTCGCCGCGCCGCCGCTGCCTCCGCCGCCTCGGCGCCCGCCGTCGCTTCCGGCCGCCCGGCCCCGCCGCCACCCAGCCATCCCGGCCGCCGCCGCCCGCCTCCTGGCCAGCGCCGCCGCGCCTCCTCCGGCCCGGCCTCCGCGCGCGCCGCCACGCCCTCCTCCGGCCCGGCCTCTCCCTCTCCTCCCGGCCGAGCTCCGGGCCCGCCGCCGCCTCGGCTTCCGTTCGGCGGATCTCAGATCAAACCGGTGGGTTGACTTTCTCCTTCCCCAGAATCCTTGAGTCATTTTGGTGATATTTGTTGCATTTTCTTCGTGTCATAACTTTGCATCCGTAGCTCGGTTTCGTGCATGTAATATGTCAAAATGTTCGTCTCGATGGTAGACTATTTCATCTCATTGCATCATTTTCATTTGAGCTCATCGATGCCGAAATGCTGTTATAAGAGGCTATGTGATGTTAGTTTACATTTCTTATGAACATGCACTTTTGTCATTTTGCCATGATTGATGTGTGCATCCTATGAATTTGAGTCCTACATGTGTTACTAATATGCCATGCCATCTTTCTAGGGGTGTATGCCATGTATTTTTGTGATCTCTGTGGTGGTAGCACAAGCATGCAAAGTAGGCTTCATGATGTTCTGATTTCAGCCTGTTTTCTTGATATTTTATGCCATGTTAACTTGATGCTCGAGAGATCCATGCATATTTTGAGATACTTGATAAGGATGTTTTGAACATATGGTTATGATCTATCCATCCATGCCTTTGTTTGCAATTATGTTTGTGCCATAGCTTTAGTCAATCGAGATCTACTTTTGCTATAAAATGTTTCTGGCAGATTGTTTACATGTTGTTCAATTTTGCAAAGGTTGTTGTAGTTGATCCGTGTATGCTATGATGTTGTTCTTGCCATGTATATCTTCTATGCCATGTCTTCTTCATGTATGTATGTTAGTTTATCATGTAATGCTCTGTAGTAGTGCATCGAGCTATTAAACAAGCCTACTTGTTATCATTTTTTGCCATGCCCATTCTTTGAATCATTATGAAACTTGCTATATTGACATGGGTGTTACTATATTTTCGATCCTTTTTGGCTCATGGTCAGTAAGGGACTTTTGTTCTACTTTGAGTATATTCATGCCATGCCTTGTTTTGCTATTATAAGTTCTTGTAGCATGTTGTTTTCTTGCTGAACATTGCTTGGGATGCTGATTTTGCCATGTTGATAATTTTCACTAAGTCTGTGAAGCTGATATGTTTTGCACTTTTGCCATGCTTGTTTGGACCTGTTATGATGTGATTTGCGTAGCTCATTGTTCATCTTTTGTCAAGCATCTTGAGTAGATCAACGACATATTCTTTTGATACGTTTGGGTGCGAAGCTTAATTTCTTGTTGCTTGCTATGTGGCATCATCTTGTTAATGGCAGTTGTGTCAATCTTGTTTTGCTTGTCATTTGCAAACCGTGCATCGATTCCAGTGATCTTTATATCGATTTCAACGAAATCATCTCATCTTTCAGCGGCACACTTGGTATGCCAATTTGATGCCTGGTTCATCATTTCCCTTCGAGATGACGCATCGCATTGCATATCACATCTACGCATATCATGCCATGTTTTGCATCATGTTGCTTGTGCATTGCACCGTGATTTATTAATGGTTCCTTTGTTTGTGTTCTTGCTTTGGGTAGAGCCGGGAGGCGATGCGTGAGCGAGGAACCTGTTGAAACGCTTACGAGGATCAAGCTTTCGACAACTCGAGAACTTTGAGCAAGATGACCATACCCTCAAATCACTTCTATCTTTGCTATGCTAGATGCCGCTCTTTTGCTATGCCTATGCTCGATGCCTATCACTTGCTATATCATGCCACCCATATTGCCATGTCAGCCCTAACCATCCTTTCCTAGCAAACCGTTGATTGGCTATATTACCGCTTTTCGGCCCTCTTATAAGCGTTGCTAGTTGCGGTGAAGATAAAGTTTGTTCCTTGTTGGAACATGGAGATGTTGTTTCTTGTTGGAACATGTTTACTTGTTGGGGATATCACAATATATCTGCTATAATTAATGCATCTATATACTTGGTAAAGGGTGGAAGGCTCGGCCTTATGCAGTGTTTTGTTCCTCTTGCCGCCCTAGTTTCCGTCATACGGTGTTATGTTCCTTGATTTCGCGTTCCTTACGGTTGGGTGATTTATGGGACCCCTTGACAGTTCGCTTTGAATAAGACTCCTCAGCCAAGGCCAACTTTGGTTTACCATTTGCCACCTAAGCCTTTTTCCCGGGTTTTCGAGCCGAGTGCGTCTTTATTTAACCCCGGACGGTGCTCCTTAGTGCTGGCCCGAACCGAAACCGCTGAACCACCTCGAAACTCGAGGCTGGTTTTACTCGTGCTTTGTCTCATCCGGATGTGCCACGAGAGCGAGATATGTGCAGCTCTATCGAGATTTTTCGGCTGTCGGGTGGCTTTGCTGGTCTTGTTTTATTCTTTGTCGAAATGTCTTGTAGTCGGGATTGGCTGATCGGGTCTTCGGTGAAGGAATATCTTTAGTTGACCGTGAGAGCTTATAATGGGCTAAGTTGGGACACCCTGCGGTATTATCTTTCGAAAGCCGTGCCATGTTATGAAGATGGGAATTTGTTAATGTCGGTTGTAGAAACCGAAGTTGACCTTAATTAAAATACACATCAACGCGTGTGTAACCGTGATGGTCTCTTCTGGTGGTCGGGAAGTGAACCGATGTTGGAGTTATGTTTGGCGTAAGTAGTTCAGGATCACTTCTTGATCGCTACTAGCTTCACGAGTGCCTTGCTTCTCTTCTCGCTCTCTTTTGTGATGTAGCCACTATATATGCTAGTAAACACGCAGCTCCACCTCACAACTCTGTCCTTCCTATAAGCTTAAATAGTCTTGATCTTGCGGGTGTGAGATTCTTGAGTCCCGTGACTCACAGATTCTACAAAAGCGATTGCGTGCAGCGATGCGGTCACGAGTGGCTAACCGAGCTCAAGTGGGAGTTCGATGAGGCGTGAGTCGTTACTATGTGTCTTTTCACGATGATCGATAGTGGAGCCAGTTGGGGCGATCGGGGATCGTGTAGCATTTGGGGTATCTTCTTTTATTTTGGTTCCGTGTCGGACCTTGAGTGTAATCCCGAATGATGGATGTTTATTTATGTATTGTGTGAAGTGGGATGTAAGCCAACTATGTATCTCTTTCCTTATGTATTACATGGGTGTGTGAAGATTACCTCACTTGCGACATTGATTTCAATGCGGTTATGCCTCTAAGTCGTGCCGACCGTGGGAGATATAGCCTTGTCCGAGGCGATACAAAGTCACGGCTCCATCATGGGCTCGCCATCCTCAACTACGATAAGCGAGAGCACTGGGTGACGAGATCGCGGCAAGACAAGTCAACGCCGGCGCCCTATACAGTGCCAGCGGAGGCTCGTCGGAGCGGTGTCACTTTGAGTCTTCAGGCTAGCGTCGAGCAGAAAAACATAGCAATCCTCAAAGACATTCACCAAGGCCAATCAGCCTCACGCACCTCAAGATCACTGTTGCCAAAGCTTTCCGCCATGGATTCTTTTGGTGTGCCTTGGGCGATGCCAAGGTTGGTCGAACTCTTGCAAAAGGCTGCCAAGTCTTCAACTCCAAGCAACACACCTGCGGCAATCAAGACCATTCCCTCACCGGCCTTTTGCCGTCAGGATTGGACATGAGTGGAGCCCATTCAAAGGCGGTCTGTGGGGCATGACACACCTTGTGCCGTGGATAAATTCACCAAGTGGATCAAAGCAAAGCCGATTAAGAATTTGAATGGGCATTGCCGTAACATTCATCGAGACATCACAACTTCGATGCGGCGTGCCACCGGCATCATCACCGACAACGGCATGAATTTTGCCAAGGGAGCATTGGCCGTTTCTTTGACCGAGGTTATTTGGACCTAG
>JAHIAM010019244.1:0-10394 GCA_021605205.1 Aegilops longissima
AACGCGATTCAAACTGTTGTGTGCTGCGGTAGTTGAACCCACTTCCTTTGCATGACTGTCATTGCCACGGTAACTAGATGAAACCCACTAGTATGTGTAGGAGTTGATTGAGCCATGTTTGTGATTCCTACCATGCTATGCTTGCTATGCTTAGAGTTGTGTCAGGTCGGCTCATCGGGATGATGAGCTGGAGTGAAAGGTTGTGTTGGTTCGAGTGAAAGTGTTGAACGATTTGGTAAAGGTATCGATGAGAGGCCATGTAGGAGTACATGGTGGGTTGTTTCATTGAAGCCGAACTTAGGCTGAGATCTGTGTTTGTGATCCATGAATCAGTTACTACCACACATTGGGATCCTAATTGACCCTCTCGCTTAACCACCCCTGTTCATAGTCCGGGAGTTGCAAGTAGTTTATGGTGTTTGTAGCATCTTTGGGGCCGCATAGCTGACCTTAGGGTGGGTTGTGTTGCGGTGAAACGCATGGCCTGGTGTACGAGTGCCGTTTGGTATCTCGGAACCACACATCGTTCGGGGCTGTATGGGAAACCTCGGCGGACTCCTTGCGGATGGAACCCGAATAGGCGATAAACCTGGACTAGGGACTTGAGTGTTTAGGTAGGCTGTGGCCGACACCACGTTGGGCTTCCGCTTGAAGGTTGCAGTACATGTCGTGTGCAGCGATAAGTGGTGAGCGTGTGTGAAAGTACACCCTGCAGGGTTAAATATGATCTATTGAATAGCCGTGTCCACGGAGAAGGACTTCTGGTTACCTATATCAGTTCATAGACAAGTAAATGGATACTACTAAAAGCCTCAAGATAAGTGTGAGTATCGTGGATGGCCCTCTCGTGGGATGACGAGAGAGGATCCACGGTGGAGTATGTGATGGTGATTAGTGGACTGCGTGTCGACAAATGCTTTACAAAGTGGTGTCGTGGATAGCTTAGCCAAGAGTCGGCTGGCTTGCTGCAAATAACTCCACTTCCTTCCTTGAGAATGTGCATGTATGATAGGATTCTTTGGTAAGACTTCTGAGTACCTTTGTACTCATGTTTGTAATTAATGTTTTTGAGAGGACTATACTACCCCTCCGGCCAGTTCTATGTAGATATTGACTTGACAGTGAACTAGCCACCTAGGTGGCGATCTAAAGACTGTGAAGGGCCATTGTAGATAGAAAGGCTCCAACAAGCTTTCTTTCTTTCTAGAGTCAGTACTCGGACTAGTTTGCTTCGCATGTGCTTGTATGATTGTATGACTTGAGTGTTGGGTCATGTGACCCCTACCGTATGACTATGTTATGTATGGCTCCTCGGAGCCTCTTAAATAAAATACTTGAGTTGTAGAGTTTTGTTGTGATGCCTTGTTGTATTTACTCATATCGGGCATATTAGTGTATGATTGAAATGCTTGGTATGAGTGGGATCCGACAAACTAGTTGTTTATCCTTGGCAGCCTCTCATATGGGGAAATGTAGTCTCGTGCTTACGGCGATAGTAGTCCGCTCTGCCGGTTCACGAGTCCTGCTAGCCAGCACTCTTGCTTGGACACTTGGTGGCGCATGTGATTCATTTCGTTCTATGTCATCGCCTTGAAATGTCACGCGGTGGTATTGAGTCCTGCCTAGCCTGCTACAGCCGGGATACGGAGTCTGTTAGCCAGTGCTACAGCCCGAATCCATCGTTGATGACCGACATGCTCGAGAAGATTCATGTATGCCTGTCCCCATAGGTTAGTGCGCTTTGGGTTCCACGACTAGCCATGTCGGCCGGGTTCTTTGTCATGTGGATGCTAGCGACACTATCATATCGTGAGCCAAAAGGCGCCAAGCGGTCCCGGGCCATGGTAAGCGACACCGTGGAGAATACCGTGCGTGAGGCCGCAAAGTGATATGAGGTGTTACCAGCTAGGTCGATGTGACTTGGAATCGGGGTCTGACAGCGTTGGCATCGAGCGAGGGCTGCACATGGGTTCGCTAAGCCAAACTGGTGAAGTTGAGTCTAGAAATGCTTTAGTTATATGTAGGGAATTGATTGTGGGAGGGCGTAAGGCTCTTTTTACTCCTTTACCTTATGCCCTCGATCTGAGTCATCCTCTTCTCATTCAACGTGGGTTTAGGACTAGGCTCTCTTCTCTCTATCGAGGTTCACGTGTTACTAATCCGTAGTAACTTATAGGATTGTTGGTTACATCCTCGGTTCGAGTGCTACTAAATTTTAGTATGCTATCATTTGAACGAGAACCTTGATATGATATTGTTGAGTGGGTTTGCAATCTGATTTTAAGGTCTCAAATCTGATTTTGAGCATTCTAGATGTTATGCTGCCGATTTTCCTAGAATTCTAATGCCTTTGCATTGTGGCTGTGCTTTCGGATGGCCACCGTTCCCAGAACCAAGTGGTTACTTTGACCCGTGCATTGATGTGTGTGGTCACTGCGCAATGCTGGTCAGTGATGATTGAGTCTGGTTATCGATGGTATCCTGAATATACCGTCGAGGAGCAGTTTAGGGATTTCAATCAAAGCCAATACCTATAGCGGTCGGATTTATCCATCTTATCCGACTCTTGAGCCACTTCACTTTGTTCTTACGGGCTCGGAATCACTATTGGAATGTCGTACAAGATGCAGCCTATTCCATGATGACTATTATTCGAGCGAACTGCTTTGTTGAGCAACGATTTTAGCTATATGCGGCATCCCTCCACAGGCGCATGGCTACCTTCAGGGTTTGTACAGCGATGCATCCCATGAGGACTCACTCCTTCGCACTACTCTTGAGTTCTTTGGAGGACAAGGACCGTGAGAACCGAGCCCTGCGTATGGAGCTTTTTAATGCCCGATCGACCAGGGCTACTCGACTAGGTTTGCTCTGCCGTGCAAGCGGATTTATGGACATGAGGACTTGTACCTGCTGGAGGCGAGTCTGCGGACTTTATGGAGTGGCGTGAGGTTGGAGGCATCACTCCTCCTCGTGGGCCTCGTCTGCCACCGTTTGTTGGTCCACGGCCACATCCGAGTCCTTATGGTCCACAGGACCCACAGGATTGTCTGTTCCCGGACGATCATGTTCCACTTCCAGGTTTGGGTGGTGACTTCTATGAGGACTACTATGGAGCTGCCTGAGATAGTAGTAGTATTCCTAGTATGGTAATAGTTGTGTTTCCACCGTCCTGCGTGACTCGTGGAATACGACTTAGTGTGTATCGTTCCGGAAGTGTAGAAAAATAATGTATAGGAGTTGGAATGCTTCGATGAGATGTAGCGCCTTTTCTTATAGTTGTACTCCGTCGGGCTTGTACTAAACTATGGATGGTGTGTATGACCGTTGGTATATATATATATGGCAGTTTTATATTACCATGTCATACGGATGAACATCTTTGCATTCCATGCTATCCATTACCTTCCGCACTTCCTTGTTAAATTCTGCCATCCTGGTTTAAACCTTTGCTTTGTCTCCCGGGATGGTCAACACTCATAATAGTCCTGCTGTTCGGGCGGAGAAGCCGATGCAGCTAGAAATGGGATCTGCCAACCGCCATCTTTGGCGGTGATCTTGAAGTAGAAGCAATAAGCGTGAAACCAACCGCTTATTGGGCGGATTGAACAAAACACAACCGCCGCCAAGAAAGCGATGTGGTTTCACTCAACGACTCCGTCAAGCTATATCCCCAAAATTCAAATATTCCGTCGAGCCTCTCGGCGGATGATTAGCTCCGACATCCACCACAAGCTGCGTTCGCCAACGTGGTGAGGTGACAAGGTTACCTTTGCCGCCTATCATCTTGAAGGCCACCTTTAGCCTCGGTGGGAGAATTATGAGGCTATCGTCCGGTTGGACAAGTTACATCTTGGGCTGAATTGTGCCCTTCCGTGAGCATCATATTCGGAAGGTCTTATGGACCGCAAAGGAGAATTGCGGTTTCACCCAAGGTAGGCGGCGGTGGATGCCTCCGTGAGTTTGGGAGGTTAGCACGTTATGCTCGAAGAAGTTTCTACCGATGCCAAGAAGCAGGCAAGGTTCCGCAAGGGACTTAGCCGAGCTACGCCGAGATCTCCGTCGCATAGGTGTACCTCTTTCCCGAAGCTAGTCAATAAGGCTATCGGGCGAAGCGGGCAGACTGATTTTGAGGCTTCCAAAACACATCCGTGACTCGGATCGTCATCCGGCTCCCGGATCCCAAGCGCGGTTTGGGTTCCAAATACCGCTCTACCAAGAGTTCACCCGAGGCCATCCTCTGGCGCCTCGCCCCAACCAACCGTATTTTCCACCCAAGACTTATGGAGGTCCAAGCTCTAATGCTGCTCCCGCCCAAATGTGATAACTTGCTTCAAGTGTGGAGAGGCGGGCCACTATATCCGAGAGTGTCCCGAACAACCCCAATCAAGCTGGAAAATCATTGGCGCGGCAAGCAGCGGGAAAGGTGCCCTATGCTAAACCAGTTGCCGCTCGTGGCCATGTCAACTATGTTTACTTGAAGAGACCTATGAGGATCCTAACGTCGTCCTCGTCGCTTCTTGTTAATTGCCATCCGGCAACGTTCTTTTGAATCTTGGAGCATCTCATTCATTTATTTAAAGAGCTATGCCCGATTACAACACCACATTACTGACATGCCTACCTCCATAAATTCAAACTCCCGGTTCTAGATGGCAAACCTCTAGAATAAGTCATGGGAATGAAATTCTTGTCCAGATTAGTCTTTCTTGCATCTCTAATAGCTCTTAAGTCCTCGGACATAAACATCATCTTGGGTATGGATGGATGTCAGCCCATTATGCTAAGATTGATTGCTCTACTAGAACTGTTCAACTTACCCATCCTGGGCAAGGCAGTAAATGTTTTAACCGGTGTCTAGCGCCGACTTTACTCCTAAATGAACCCCTTCGGACCTCGAAGATATTCCGGTAGTCCGTGATTTCCGGATGTCTTTCGAGGAACTGCCGGTTTCCACCGAGGGATGTCGAGTTCTGATAGATCTTGTTCCGGACCGTCCAATCTCTGAAGACCTTATAAGATGGCACCCTAGAACTAGCTGAACTTAAACAACTTCGATGAGTCCTTGGAAAGGTTTCATCCGTCCTAGTTCATCTCCATGGGCTTCCGTCCTCTTCGTTAAAGAAGGTATGCGGATCGGATGGTTGTAGATTACCGACCTTCAATTTGGTCACTATCAAGAACAAGTATCCGCTCCCGGATCAACGACATTATGATCAGCTCTGGATCCTCGATCTTTTCAAGATGGATTTGAGGTTGGGCTACCATCAAATCAAAATCAAAACGGGACATCCTACGGCCTTTGTCCTCGTTATGGCAATTGAGTACCGTCATGTCCGGATTAACCAATGCTCCGACCACTTTCTCGGTTAATGAACTCAATCTTCATGGAGTATTTGGATAAATTAAATGTGGTATACCTCGATGATATCTCATCTACTCAAGAATGAAGAAGAACATGCGAACACCTAAGGCTAGTATTGATGAAACTTGAGAGCACCGCCTTAGCCAAATTCTCTAAATGTGAATTTTGGTTACAAGTACCTATCTGGACATGTAATCTCGGTAAGGCATTCTTTGTCAATCAAGGAGTTCAAATCCTTGATTGGACCCACGAATCGGTCAAGCAAGTTTGGGTTTCCTCGGTTTAGCGGAGGCCGCAAGTAAATTTCTCTAAGTTGCTAAACCTCTAACGAACTCCTCAAGAAAGATAAGAAGTTCGAATGGGCGTACGGTCTGAGTTCAGCTTTCGAGGCCCGAAAAGAGCGCATATGCTCCTCTTACTTGTTCCACCAGATTTCTCTAAGGACTTTATTATCTATTCTGCGCCTACGCGACAAGGACTAGGTTGCATATTCATGCAAGATCGTCATGTGATTGCCCTCACGCTTCTCGGCGATTCGTCCACATGAGGATAACTACCCCTACGATCTAGAGCTTGCGTGATGGTTCATGCACTCAAAACACTGCGACATTACCTACGGGTAATCGTTGAAATCTACACCGATCACCAAAGTCTGAAATATATCTTCACCCAACGGATTTGAATCTCAGGCAAAGGCGTTGGGTCGAGTTGATTGATACAGATTTCGACTTAGGAATATCCTACACCCGAGCAAGGCCAATGTCATGGCTGGCGCACTAAATCGCAAATCCTATTGTAACAACCTGATGTTACAACAAAGTCAACCATTTCTCCACGAGGAATTTCGTAAGCTTAATCTTCACATTGTTCCTCGAGTTCCTTTCCACCAGTGGCGAAACCTGACCTTACGGATCGAATCATAGCTGCTCAGCGGTATGATGAGAGGATATCTAGGATCAAGGAGAACATTGCTAGCGGAGCTGCTAAGTGTTTCTCCATAGATGAACAGTGTTGTCTTCTTTGAAAACGCTTAGTGGTTCCCAAGAAACAACAGCTACGACAGTGATCCTAAGAAGCTCATGACTCTCCTCTCACCATTCATCCGGTAGTACTAAAATGTATCAAGACCTCGCGAGGTTTTGGTGGACTAGGATGAAGAGAGAAATCGCTCAATACATCGCTAATCTGCGGCGTCTGTCGTCGAGTTAAAGCGAGCATCAACGGCCTCTTTGGTACCCTTCAACCTTTGGAAATTCCTGAATGGAAATGGGATAAAATCGGTATGGATTTCATTACGGGTTTGGACCAAGAGAGAATAATGCTATCTTCGTTTCGTTGATCATTTCCAAAGTAGCCCACTTCCTACCGTTGTGAGAGTATAACGCTTTTAGCTGATTTGTACATCTCCCGAATAGTGTCTCTTCATGGTATTCCATTAGAGATTAACTCGACCGTGGAAGTCTCTTCACCTCTCGATTTTGGGAAAGTTTCCAAAGCCTATAGAACTTCTCTCTTTTAACCCTTTATCCCCAATCAAGTGGTCAAGTGACAGTCAATCAAATCCTAGAGGATATTTGACTTTCATCTCTTTCGGCATGAATTGGGAAAATGCCTTCCATTCCGGTTAAACATAACAATAGCTATCAAGCCAGCCGGGCAAAGCCCTTGAGTTCTTTATGGGCGAAATGTGAGCGCCTCTTAAGGTGAAACCGGGAGACAACCTTTGGCGGATATGATTGGGAAGGGAAAAGAGCAAGTTGCGTTATTGGAAAATTGAAAACAGCCCAATCTCGTCAAAAGAGCCAATATGACCGCAAGCATAAGCCTATGACTTATGAAATTGGGAAGGCTTACCCGGTTACTCCTCTAAAGGAACCCATCGATTAGGTATCAAAACAAGTTGGCTCCTCGTTACATTGGACCCTTTGCATTCTTGCCAAGCGAGGGAATTGCCTACCAATTGGAACTACCTCCGCATTTTCCGAGTCCATGATGTCTTCCCGTTTCCCAACTCGGCGTTGCTTCTGGATCCTATCCGTGGAGTGAACCCCGGATCTCCAAGATAATCTCCCTATCGGAATATCCGTTGTATCCTCGATCAAGGGCGTACCACTCGCGAATATCAAGTTTCTAAAGGTTCAATGGTCAAACCATTCCGAGCAAAAAACAACTTGGGAAAGGGAGGATTCTTCACTTGAGTATCCACCTTTTGCCAAAGATCCTAAATCTGGGAGATTCTTTTGATGGGGTGAGTTGTCCATCCGTTAGACCATGCATTAGGGTTGATCATGTTTAAATTCCATTTGAATTTGAAATGGGAAGGCGAAACCCCGAAACCCCTTAATTCAACTAGGGTTTACTAAAATTTATTTCAATGAATCCAAATGCCCTTCAAAATGCTCATCCTCTTTGTTTTGGTTGAACCCATGTCAAAGGTGGATCATTTCTAGGTCATCAAAGTTCTAGGATTAATCCACAAGTTTTGAACTTGAGCATTTTAAATTTATAAAATATTTTATATGTTCAAAAATTGCCAAACAAAATGTTTCATGTTGGGAATATTCCAACAAGGGACCAGGAGCATTTTGGTGATTTTTAAAACATCTTTGGTATTTTAAAAACCCCAAAGTTGCGAAATGAAAAAGACTAAAAAGGGAAAACCCACAGCCCATTGCCCCCAGCCAACCCGCATGGTAGCTTGGCTGCTTGACGAGGCAATGCGGACAATGACGGCCCTTGCGCCGCCCTCTGCTCACCTCTCGCCCTCGCTGCCTGCGCCCACGTCGTCGCCCGACCCTGACCACGCATTGCCCCCCTCATCTCTCGCTCTCCCCAACTGGCAGCGCCTCGGCCGCCAGGAATCGTGCTCCCCGTCCATGCTCCTCCCCACCATGTCCGGGGCTCCGGCACTCCACTACCCCTAGCTAGCTGAGTCCCTCGCTCGCACCCGACCCAGCTCACCACCAGAGCTCAAGTCGCGGAGATCCCCTTGGCGTCGCGCCGCCCAGTTCATCCCGACCCAGGAGGCTCTCTACCCCTGTGGCCCCTAACTCCCATCCTCTCCTCTCTCTGTGCACCACTGGCCGGCCCTGAGCCCGCCCGCGGGCTTCGTCCGCCGGCAGGCTCCGGCCTGCCAAGCCAACCGCCACCGTGTCCATCGCACTCACCACCTGCGTTGGGTCAACCTTGCACTCCACCGCCTCACCTTGCCCCTAGCGGCAGTCCGAGATCACCCGAGCCCGGCCGCCGCCAAACTCGTCGCCGGTGCCAACTCCGGCCACCCGGCCAACTAGCTCCACCAAGAGGTGCGGTTCGTCTCCAGCTCCGTAGATGCCTTCGCGCCCCATTTGGTGGCGGGCGTCAAAAGCACTTTGCTCCGCCCTTTGGCCTCGCCCGGCTGAGCGCCGGGTGACCGTGACCATTGGTGGTGGGCCTGTTGACTACTCGAGTCAATGGCGGTGGACCCCAGGTTAACTAATTAGATTAGTTCTAATTAAAATTAATTAGTTAAACTAACTCTGACATGGGTCCCCTTTCGGTTTGACCGGACGACCCGTTGACCCTGACGTCACGGCGACCTCATCTTGGCCAATAAATGAATTCTGGATTTATTCGATATAGAAATTCGAATATAATTCAAATTTCAAATGCTTATAACTTTCATTCTATAACTCCAAATGCAAAGATTTATATATGAAAATTATCAGAAAAATCCACTCTATCCATTGGTACAGGTTTCATGCATGTTAAAGCAAGTTAACTATGCTGAATAACCAGAATAAGAAATTGCACCTTTAGGACTAACTCAAATGAGCTATCATTTGAATCCTTGATTCAAATGAGTTCATCCCTATTCTTTCAGCTTGCATTAGGCCAACACAATCCATATTGCCATGTCATAGCATGCATCATATTGTTGCATATTGTCATGTGTGTTTACTTTGGTGTGCTTTCATGATAGGTTACCTTTAGAGGATAACCTCGACTATCCATCGAAGGCGTACTCTACCCCAGTTCCATCGGGCAAGCAACCCTTGATCATTCGATACAAACCCATGTTCGCTTCTCTCGTTTCTGCATTAAGACAACGCGATTCAAACTGTTGTGTCTGCGGTAGTTGAACCCACTTCCTTTGCATGACTGTCTTTGCCCGGTAACTAGATGAAACCCACTAGTATGTGTAGGAGTTGATTGAGCCATGTTTGTGATTCCTACCATGCTATGCTTGCTATGCTTAGAGTTGTGTAGTCGGCTCATCGGGATGATGGCTGGAGTGAAAGGTTGTGTTGGTTGAGAGTGAAAGTGTTGAACACGATTTGGTAAAATATCGATGAGAGGCCATGTAGGAGTACATGGTGGGTTGTTTCATTGAAGCCGAACTTAAGGCGAGATCTGTGTTTGTGATCCATGAATCAGTTACTACCCACATTGGGATCCTTAATTGACCCTCTACTCTTAACCACCCTGTTCATAGTCAGGGAGTTGCAAGTAGTTTACGGTGTTTGTAGCATCTTTGGGGCCCATAAATCTGACCTTAGGGGTGGGTTTGTTGCGGTAGGCACGTGGCCGGTGTGAGTGCCCGTTTGGTATCTCGGGAACCCTGCCACATCGTTGGGCTGTATGGAAACCTCGGCGGACTCCTGCGGATGGAACCCGAATGGCGATAAACTGGACTAGGGACTTGAGTGTTTAGGTAGGTTGGCCGACACCCCGTTGGGCTTCCGGCGAAGGTTGCAGTACATGTGTTAAGGGCGATAAGTGGTGAGGCGTGTGTGAAAAGTACACCCTGCAGGGTTAAATATGATCTATTGAATAGCCGTGTCCACGGAGAAGGACTTCGGTTACCTATATCGGTTCATAGACAAGTAAATGGATACTACTAAAAGCCTCAAGATAAGTGTGAGTATAGTGGATGGCCCTCTCGTGGGATGAGAGAGGATCCAGTGGAGTATTTGATGGTGATTAGTGGACTGTTCGACAAATGCTTTACAAAGTGGTGTCGTGGGGATAGCAGAAAGTAAACTGCCCA
>JAHIAM010019245.1:0-14897 GCA_021605205.1 Aegilops longissima
GGGCTGTTTCTCCGTGCACCAAGGACAAAGGGGATTTCACATGCTAAAGACTAAGGTGGCGGAAATTTTAGAAGGAGGTGGGAGATTTTGCCGCCCGGAGATCGTTAGTATCCAGTTTCAACTAATTTTGGACCGTGCTAGCGGGAAGGTCATGCTAGGTTGTACCGCAGGGCGCGCGTCGTGATTAATAACAGTGCAGTCCACCCGAAAAAAGACAATAACTTTCGGGATGATCGCCGATAACGGGCGTTCACGGGCGCCAATCGTCGGTGTGTGGTAGGCGTTCATAAAAAAGGGATCAAATGCTCAGCCTATGTATTTCTCGTGTAAATAGATAATTTAGTGCCATTGGTTATTTACTTTAAACATAATGCATTGGCGTGTTAGTGTAAGGCACAAATTAATGGATATTGTAGTTAGCTACTTAAAAGTGTTACCTCATATGATTACATAGCCTCCATTTCATAAATTGCGTACCCGTTGAATTCATATATGGTATTACATATATTACTTCAAAATAGAAACTTAAATCATCCAAGACTAATGAATTTGAATGCAAGAGTAACAATGGTGCATGTACATATGCTTCATTGGTTGTTTGAAGAAACATCAACGTAACTTTGGCATACAAGGAAAAGATTTATTTAAATAGAAAAAAATGTGATCGTGGTGACCAATCTTTATGGCGTTGAATCGATATTGTACCTTTGGCCCGATCGAAGTAGATATTGACTTACGTTCAGCGATGCCGTCCCGATAAGCTAGATAGTGATCGTGAATGAATTGTGCAATCTCTCACACACATACATATCTCATTTCCTGTGGCATCGGAATCACACTGCCTTCATCTATTTCTCTCCCTCCGGAGTTAAATTCATCTTTCTACCCGTCCTACAAGTCTCTCACGAAACACACACACTCTCTATGTCTAACGCCCACCCTTTAATTCCATACCACCCACTAATGTCTCAAAGTATAATAATGTCTCTCACACATATGCTATCTACCTATCCCTTAATATAGCTAGATATGTGTCACACAACTCCTTCTCCCTACTAGCAAGATGCCCATCGTTGCATGGAACATCAAGATGCATTTGTGTGAAGTTTACCTTGTGGGAGAAAGGATGAGCGAGGGAATGCCTTATTTGCAAATCCGGAGAGGGGTGTGGGTATCTTTTTACAAAATTGCCATATTTTCCTTCATGTCCTCGGATATAAATTGGATGGCCTGTATTTTAGGATGGCAGGAACACCATCATCACCAACTCTGTTTTTATAAGAGTAGAGATATGTGAGTGTCACTGCCCCCCCACACACACACCCACACTTCCCAACATGTCACGCCCAAGATGCGGCCCTATCCTAAAGGAACTCAAAGGTCCCACAGGATAAAGCGCATCTTGAAAACCTTTACAAGGTGGATATCATCACATCAACATTACATAATAGTGGGGATACAGCCAAGATATACAATGGCACATGAATACAACAATACATCATACATAAGATCAACATCCGACTACGGATGAAACAAAAAACAGAAAATCAAACAATATCCACCCTGCTAGCCCAGGCTGCCGACCAGGATATCCCTCAATCGAAGAAGAAGTAGAGAAGGACTCCAACACGAGATAAACATCGCTCTCCGTCATGATCATATAAAACCTGTACCTGCAATGTTGGTGTTGTCCTTGAGCCGAGGACTCGGCAATCCCATTACCATGGGTATCAAGACTAGCAAAGCTTAGTGGGTAAGGAAGGGGTAAAGTGGTGAGGTTGCAGCGCGACTAAGCATGTATGGTGGCTAACTCATGCAAATAAGGCGAGGAAGAAAGCAAACAGCGGTCATCAACTAGTAATGATCAGAAGTGATCCTGAACTCCTACTTCGTCGGACATAACCCGAAGCGTGTTCTCCTCTCGATCAACCCGAAAAGAGACACTCCAGATTCGCTTGCGGTTGGTGTATTTTAGAAGAGTTTACTTCAAGTTTACTACAACGGACATTAACAAATTGCCATCGCCACATAACCACGGACGCGGCTTGAAAGTTCAAACCTGCGGGGTGTCCCAACAACCCATGATAAGCTCTCGCGATCAGCGAAGGATATTCCTTCTCCAGAAGACCGATCGATCTCGGAATCCTGGTTTACAAGACATTTCGACAATGGTAAAACAAGACCAGCAAAAGCCGCCCGATCGCCGACAATCTCGATAGGAGCTGCACATATCTAGTTCTCGGGGCAACACGGATAGGTCAGCCTCGAGTAAAACCAGCCCTCGAGTTCCCCGAGTGGCCCATGATGCCCGTTGAACCAGCACTTAGAAGAACGGCCCGAGGGGGCTAAAATAAAGATAGCCCTCAGGTTGGCCGACCGGGGAAAAGTATAGGTAGTGGTGAGGCAAAAGGTAAAACAAAGGTTGGGCCTTCTTTGGAGGTTTTATTCAAGCGAACTCAAGGGGTCCCATAAATCACCCAACGCGTTAGGGCCTAAAATCGAGAACATAATACCAATATGGCGGAAACTAGAGCGGCAAGTGGAACAAAACACCGGGCATAGGCGAGCCTTCCAACCTTTACCAAGTATATAGATGCATTAATAATATAAGAGATATTGTGATATCCCAACATAAACATAATCAACATGGAGCAATCTTTATCTTCACGCAACTAATGCAGCTATAAGAGGGCTGAGCAAAAGCGGTAACATAGCCAAACACGGTTTGCTAGGAAGGGTGAAAAGGTTAGAGGCTGACATGGCAATTTGGGAGAGCTTGAAGAACAAGGGATAGGTACATGCATAGCGAAGAACAAAGCAACTAGCATAGCAATGATAGTAATGAGATCCAAGGTAGCGGTCATCTTGCATGAAATCCCGCTAGGAAGAAGACGAGTCCATGAAGAAGGCGAGCGGAAGTAGTCGAGCGAATCCTCCAATCGCAACATTTGGAACTAAGAAGCAACACGGAAAGAAACAAACAACATGGTAAATGCACAAGCATAAACATGGCATGATGCACAACCAAGTATGATGCATGTCCGGTTTAAACGGGGCAAATGGGGGCAATTGGGGCAATGCAACAAAAAACAATACCCTAAAAAACAAAGGGTTAAAAAAAGGGTTTTGGGAAGCCCTTAAAATTTAATAAAAGGAGTTTGCCAAAATATTTTAAACAAAAATTAAACCCATATTAAACTGGTTTCCCCCAACATATAAATTTTTTAAACATGGATTTAGATAAAATAAACTTTTACTGGCATTTATGAAAAAAACAAACACAATTAAAATTTTAAACATATGATTGGTATTTTTCTAACAAAATTTTAAGTTTTACAAATAAAACATTTAACGATTTACTTGTTAGTTATTTAAAATGAACATGAGGTTTAATTTTAGAAATGTTGCAATGCAAGATTCATGGATGAGTGCAAAATAACAAAATCAAAACAAAAAAAAACCCAACCAGAGGTTATATCCATCTGGAAAAGGCAAATTTGGAGTTCAATTTGGAAGAAGTTGGTGGGGACAAACAAAAGGGAAAAGGGGACACCCAACGAATTAAATATTGGCTTCTCCTAAACATAAAACCATACCCCAGAAGGGTAGGGTGACACCTGATCTTGATATAATTTGTGGCTCTCCAAACATACACACACACTACCGGAAGGTAGGTGCCTCGATCTTGATAATAATCTATCTTCCCCCAACACACACCGCAGGGAGTGGTTTGGCCCTCTTGTATTCTTCTCTCCTCCCCCCCAACAATGATGCGGGGGTGCCTCGATCGATCCCTTGTATCTTTCTTCTTCCCAAACCTAAAACCACTTTTATCGCATATCATCCTAATTCTTATTGTGATGTTGCATTCTGTTCGGTCAATCCACATGCGATCCTTTTAATTATATCATCCTGCTAGTACTCCATCCGTCAATTTATAAGTTGTGCTTACCTTTTCCATCAACTTCATACCTGGGCATCTTGCTAGAAACACTAGAATATGTCTATATAATCTGTATGTGATAGTCCATTTGAAATCTCAAAAAGAAAATATTTGATCGGAGGGGTAATATATTAGGGTATATCAAAACAATAGTGATTTCTTTCAAGTTTGTGAACAAATACTACTATTCTACTACTTTGGATCCTCATAGCCCGCGGGCACATTATAGTAAAGGAAAAGGCGCGCGTTGCGTCGCACCCCCCCCCGGGTCGGTACCCCCCGTCGACGACCATAAGGGAAGGCGTGTTGCCTAGCATTTTCACTTTCATGTGGGACCGGTTGAGCAAACCGACACCCCCTTTGGCGGGTTGGAAAAGCGAAAAAGGGAAGATCTAGCTGTACGGAAGCCAAGAAATTTTGTGTCGGGCGGGCTCGTTGATAGGTAGGAGCATTCCGTACTAGTACTACTCCTATAGTACCAAGTTTGTACTCTAATACTATTTACTAGTACTACCACTATACAACTATAGATTCGGCACAACATCTGGAAAAAAAGGGGAAGATCTTGTTTTGGGTGATTTATCTTTTTCAATCAACGTAGTATGAATAATATGTGGGGGGCACCATGAAGCTTATGTGGCTTGGTTGCATGGCTACGGAAGGTTAGAGAAAAATAAATAGATAATGTGTTTAGAGTGCACTCCACTAAATAGATATACTTTGGATCCATTGCGACCGGGCATCTATATAATATATTGGAAAAAGAAAGTTGGTGTTGGATGAAAATCCGCTACAAAGATGGCAAATCAGCACTCTTTGGTTGGATATCATCCACCAGTTCCCACATGTATAATCTAGAAGACTCCATGGTTGAACTTAATTCATGACTAACTTTGCCAACTAAGCAGGCAAAGTTATTATTCTTCAAAATAAAAATTGGCAAGCCTAAGGGAATCTTGCCACATTTTTTGTGTATGTCATGTGGGGCCTTATGTGCCTAAGGGTGGCAACAAACATACTAAGTTAATCAAACCCTTACATTCCACCAGATTTTGCCACATGTTAGAATCCAGAAAACTCCACATGTAGAAGCATAATGCAAAACCACCAGAATCTCATTGCAATGCCGTGTACCTTACTAGTACTAGTTGGTAGTAGTAAGAAACAAATTCGTTTTTGGCACGAGCTTGTCTGCGGGAGCACCACAAGGCTCTGCGAGTTAATTTCCCTCTCGGGGCCCGGACCAAATTTGGTTAGTGCCCCCCTTAGTCAATGCATGGACCTTAAATTGGCTGGCCCACATGTCATTCTCATGGTGGTGGCGTGGTTGCGACTCACTCTTCAAGATGCGGCGGTGGTGGCGTGGCGGGAGGTGCCTGTGGGGTCGGGCGTTATGGGCGTAGATGGCCACACGGCGGGTACTACTAGTACATAAGTACTCAGTGAGGATTGATGCGGGACGAAATGTCACCCCTGGATGAAAAATCGATGGTGCGGGAGTATGGATCGAACACGGGCGGAGCAACGCGTCAATGGTGTTACGTGGTAGAAAGTTGATGGTCCCGGTTCAGCTGGCCGCATGTCATGCACACAAAAGCGGGGAAGGCGGTGGGGCCAAGAGGATGAGGCACGAACAATCCTACCATTCTATCCGACATGTGGGACCCAAAGCTGGGTCCCACTTCCGGAAAAAAAGGGAAAAAGCGGTGATAACGTCGGAGGATCCATGTCCCGTCGGGGGCGTCTCCGTGGGTTGGAGCGGCTCGTGGGAATCGGCGTGTGGGTGTGGCGTGGTAGAAACAAGAAGCGTGATGGTGGTTGTTCAACTTCCATGGACAAGCTGTCATTCGTGACATGTATATCAAAACTAGGTGTTTATATTTCAAGCCGTGAACAAGTATTATTCTACTAGTTTGGATCCATTGCAGCCCTGCAACCCCAACATTGGTAGTAGTAGTGTCCATCTCTATCTCTAGAGGCCTTCCTCGTTCATCCTTTTCTCTCACAAATAAACTACTCTACAAATGCATCTTGATGTTCCGTGGAGCATCGAGGATGTTTCCTTGGGGTCTCCCGGCGTGGCCGTGGTTGCAAGTTGGCCCTTGAGATCCGCGTTGAGGGCACTCGGTTTCCTCCGATGAGCGGTAAGATGAGTTTGATCACTAGTAAATGCATTCTAAAGACTACTTCCTGTCCATTTCTAATTCTCCCCTCCCTTTTCACGGCTAGGCTCGGTGCAAGTGGAATTGGCTTGCATATTGCGGGAGGGTACCAACATCAATTTACAACATTTACAATGGTGACACCGTTCCGTAAACTTTGTCCAACATTGGGATCAGCCATCAGGGCCGCATGAATTGGTATGATGGAACCACGGTGAGATTGAATAAGATAACGAACCTTGCAAGGCGGAAAGGGGACCATGTTTCTGCGGCGATTTGTTGCCGTCAGTAGGAAGTTTGGCTCCTTTCTAACCGCATCTTGGGGTGACAAACCGGGACTTATTTTGTATGGGACACATCCTACATATACTCCCTCTCTCGTTTATTTGTTTTGAATCTTTTCGTTTTATAAGTTTCAAATTCAAATTTAGAGCTCCCATCACATGTTGAGATTACAATGTCCATTAAATCGTTGCGTGCATTATAGTAAAAAACAAATCTTGAGTTTGACGAGTTAGTCTCGAAACCACAAGCCGGCGCCAGGTTACATTCCCTCTCGGGGCCGTGGGTGGCTTATTACTACACCTACCTTTGAGTCAATAACATGTGGACCCGATGGTGACTGGTCCCATGTAATGCTCCCAAGGGGGTGGGGCCAAGGGGTGAGCCCGGTCGGGGGTGTGGTTTCATGGGTTCCGGCGTGGGAATGGGTGGTGTGGTAGAAACTTGATGCTCGCCGCATTTTAGGTGGCCCACATCATGCACAAAAGCAAGGCGGTGTGCGAGGGTGGGCGCGTCGGGGCGTGGTGCCATGGGTTGGAGGCCGTGGGAATGAGATAAGCGTGATGGTGCCTAGTTAACTTCCATGGAAAGCTGTCATGTCTACGGACACATCTTTGCATAGATCCTTTGGAAGGAGTAGGGGAAACTATATATCGGATAAATAGTTCCTTATAGTCAAGCGGACCCACGCTACTACTCTTTCAAAGACATACACCATCGAAATAGTCCATCTATATCAATATACACGAGAGGAATAATTTTTTTACAAGAGGAAATAGTTCATCCATCCATAATGCCCTCTGGTGCAGCGTTTTCTTCTTCTTCTTCTTCTTCTTCTTCTTCTTCTTCTTCTTCTTCTTCTTTTCTCATTCTTGGGGCGGCTTGCAACAAGCTCTTTGGACCTTGCAGCTATCTTGAAACTCACACGGGCATCGGGACATATTTTATCCGCTTCGTCAAGGATAATTCTCCCATCCAGGCGACCTTAATGCCACCGTCTCGTCACCCTTAAGATTTTACGAGCACAAAATTTGCTCGTCGAATAGGGATGGTGTCTTTTAGCACAATCTTCTCGAGGATTTTGATTCGGTTTGTAGGTCGGATGCTTTTCAAATCAAGGTTATGCGGCTCCGACTCTGTTTGTCCCCTTCGATGGCTGCCCCGAATATCGTCCTCGAGACAAGAAATCGTGAAGCTCACCTGGTATGGAGGCGAGTGTATGATGTGGTACACAAAACATCATCTTGAGGCACGGTGAAGGGCGACGCCTGGATCTTCCGAGCCGCTCCGTGTATCTGCGTCGAGACCGATGACCCTGTCTCTACCTTTTGGGGAGTTGGATACATTGTTGATCCTTTCGAACAACCCTTGGTGGACGGTGGCGGTGGCAACTATCGCATCGAGCCTTCGGCGAGGACATGTTGGGCGCTAAAACCTGCATCTCGATCTCTTTAGCCATTTGGAACCTGGAATGGAGGGCTATGGTTTGGAGAATTAGGATTAGATGGCTAGTCTAACTGAAGTAGTAGATGATTATTTAAAGAGGTTAAAACAATGTGAGCTGTGGGGTTTGGATGCAAATGAAGGCGAAGGGGAGGTGAAGAAGCCGAAGCGAATCGGTTCCCATGGAAGTAAATGGGAGAAGTGGCGTGCAGCAGTTGATTAGGCGGCTAGGTAGACTAAGCGAAAAGGCTATCGGGTAGGCGAGGAGTCGTACCTGTTCATGTATGTGCCCATCCTTCCGATAGGTGGGACCTATGCAAACAGATAAAAAATGTGTGTAGCTTTTTTTTTGGGCGTGAGTGGGAGACACAACATTCTCGGTTGGAATACTCCCTCCGTTTAGGTGAGTATAAGTCACCTTATGAAAATCAGGTTTTCCCAAAACCTTTAGGCGGAATTAACTTCCTTTCGATCCTCCGCCTCGTTAATAGCGTTCTCTTCCTCTGCTGCTGCTTCTACCTTTCCATTTTCCTCTTCTCAAGTGTGGAGCGATCTCATGCCGTCCTTGATGCAACGACCCTTGCATGCATCTGGCGGGCGTTGATTGGGCATGCGCGAAATTTGATTCGCTGCAATATGGATGATACGAACGATGAAGTGACAGGCATGCTAGCAGGGAGACCTATTTCCGCTATACAATCTTGGAGTACTCATGTTCCTACTTAGTAGTAGTAGTAGTACAAGCTGTGGTACACTTGATGGTCAAAATACTATTCATCCGGTCCTCACGGTGAAGTGACAACACCCTCGCGACACTAGTCGGGGAGTGTTGGGTTACCAAAGTCAGCCTCACCACAGCCATTGTCGTCTGTCACCGCTGATGTACAACACATTGGCGCCTCGCCTTGTCTCCTCTCCGCTCTCCTGCACCCTCCATCTCCATCTCCTTCTCGTCTCCGTCTCCGTCTCCATCTCTTGTGCCCCGTGTTCTCGCCTCCTCGCCTCCCCAGTACCACTATTCCCTCGCTCCGCCCCGACATCCTTCTCCCGTAAATCAAGCCCCTTCAAACTCCACCATGGCGAGCGAACGCGCAGCATCCATATGAGCACGATTGGAGCAATCTCCCCGTGACATCCTCGACCTCTTTGTTCGTGTATGGATATGTTGACCGCCCTGCGTGGCTGCATGCTTTCGAGGACATGCACGGCCATCATCGAGCGAGGCCTAAGCTTTTCAAGACACCCCTTGCTGCTATCTGGTCTTGCGGATTGGCTCACCATGATCGGGCGTGCATGATGCCCCTCGACTTCAATCCGATCTCCATTAGCGAAACTTCTTTGCGGTATGTAGTGTGGCTACATCATTTCCCTCGACATCGATCCGATCACCATCGCCCGAAACTTCTTGGCAGGTATGTCTTTGGTCGGCATGAACTCCCTTTGGATGGCTGCCTTGAGAGCGGTAAAAGTTGGTGCTCGTGAACTTCCAGACCTCCATGAGATTATCCTTCCTCCGTTGGATTATATAGAGTATTACCATCGCGGTCCAAGTCATCTAGATTACTCGTCGGTTGGACGGACCTTGTTTTGCAGAAGATTGTAATCTGCCAAGTGCCCACCGACATCACGATGCGGACTTCAAGCTAATTGCCTTGTTGACGCGGACTCGCCTATCTTTACGCCGGTGCCTTCTTTAGCTGGAACAACTAGGCTCGCGGTGGATCATCGTCAAAGCTGATACACATTACGTGATGCTATTGAACACAATGGCATCATCTGCGATCGACAAAGCAGATGGCACCACGTATTCTGGAGCGACACGTGTAAGTTGTTTCCGTCTCATGTTAATGATGGCGCCATGACCTTTATTTGAACTTTTGTGATGATTGGCATATCCTGTTTGAGCAAATTTGAGTAGAACTATGGCAATATATTAGAGCAGCAGTAAATCAGCTATATTTGGAATGAGTTAATTCATGCGATTGTGACCATGTCATTACAGCCAATTTGTACCCTGAATAATCAAGCGGTTAGGAATATATGGATATTATCCTTATTTTACGTAATCTATATATACTACTAAATATGAGTGTGTATCAATGGCCATGTTAGTTTCCTCATTTTCATGATGTGAAACATGCACACTTTGGTTTCATCTAACCATACATTAGGGAAGTAAATGTGCATATGGAGAACTCTATATTTGGAAGTAGTGAAATCCTGCAATGCTTACCATGTACATACCTATATTATTGGCAATCAATGGCTAGAATAATATCCTCACAAAAATTTTGCCCAGAACACAAGTATATAAAAATGCATGTCATTGTTACCTTGAAGAATTTGTTTGTGAGGAAGAACATGATTACATAACATGCATGACATGGTAGTTTCCTTGAAGAATGATTGCGAGATAACATAGGTATAACCATGCATGGCACTTCTATATTTTGAACCCGGTATACATTTCCTGTATTTTCCTCCGGTTCCAACGGGGACATATCAATGATGTTTCTTGCATTATCCTACTCATACTCGAAAATTTGATCTTACATTAACAATGCATGTCCTTTTGATATGATCGGTGTCCCTATATTCGCCCTTTGTAATCACACCACCTTTGCCAAAAAGGGAAGCTTGGGGTTCCTCTCTCGATCATCTGACGACAAAAAGGTGATCATTGGACACATGAGCGGAAAAAGTTATATTGCAAAAACCCCCCTGTAACAAACCCTTTGTAATTAGTATCCGGACGATGGTTTTCGTCTAAAAAGGGATACCACTTTTGGGGCCTTTAGGATTTTTAGTTGGGCGGGTAAACAGCCTTGGTTTACACTCTGTTTCTCGGACTCAATTATCGATTAACAGGAGATCACCATTGGCAAGGACCTTGATGGCGGAGAGGCTCTTTTGTATGGAAAGCGTGTCTACGGCGAGCCCTAGGAGTTAGGGAAACTCCCGATTTCAATGATACACCCACCAAAGAAGGTGAGAATGCAAAGGCATCCGGATTAACTTTGATCCTTGGATGTCTCAATTCGACAAGGATGATGTGGTTCAAGCCTTAGGTTGATAGGTAAATGGGCTTTCGGGTGTCTCCGGATCCTTTTTTGAAGCGGGGCTGCAAATTATGATGGTGTTGGATCATCTCTTAAATGACTTTGTTGTCTTTGCTGCTGGTTGGATGGGTAGTTTTTTTTTGTTATGCATATTCCTTGTCATTTGGTCATCCTCGTCTATGTCACTCTTTCTATGTAATAGTTGTACATTTAGAATGTCATTCTCGTCTGGATCACGAAGTCGGTCTTTGCAGATGGGTGCGTTTTGGTGGTGTAGCAGCTTCTTATGAACTATCATGTCTTGTTGTTTATTCATTAGTAGTCACTAGTCGGTGTTTGAATGTTGTATATATCGTTGTTTGAACTGTTTATTGTCTCGAACTCTGGTGGGCTAAATAGAGGGCATCACCATTCTCGTGTCAGAGTATATCTCCTTTTTCAAGTTATATAATTTGAGCTCACTTGTCTTTTCGATGATGTACACTTGTTTGGGCGGTGAGGTATCGTTGAATATGGGCGAGTATAAGCAATGCCAAACAGGTAGTTATGACTCTCGTCGGGCTCTCAAAAGATCTGAAAAAAGGCCGGCTCTCCAAAAAGAAAGAATAAGGACTCTTAGGCCGACATGTAGGGCACCACGGTGTTTTCATGCGCTTGCGCCGGAAACATATTAGCGGCGTGCTCGAAATTCATGCTACCTTTTCATCCCAGGTCTCCGCCCTCCCCCCTCTGGAATCTCGATTCCTCTCCGATTCCCCAAATCCCCTCCTGTCTCCCTGTACTCAAGCACACTATCATTTGCGGTCCGCGTGGATCTCCGAGCGGAGATCCGAGTCCAATCCTGCCTTGCTGCGTCTTTGTCGCTAAGCGATGGCATGGCGGCGGCACCGGTTTGCGGCAAAGTGCTGATGGTAACCATCAACGGCGACCGGCCTCCCGTCTGCGCGACCTTATCAAAGCTCTTGGCATTGCACGGCATCCAAATAAGTGACTTGCTCGTCAAAGTCTGTCCCACCGGCTGATTTCTTCGTCGGTTCCGGACAACTTTATGCGATCGTGTGTTGAATCTTCCGGCGTTTGTTTTGCGATGATCGCTGGTGAGCTTTGATCGGTGGCACCCGGATGGGGCTCGGTGCCCTCGAGCTTGAGTTTTTAACAAAGCTTACCTTCCATGGCATGCCTCGACGTGCTTGGAACAGCGAGTCCATGAACGAGCTTATCAACGACCTTGGAGGTGAGCTCGTAAGTATGTTTGTTCCTCCAGACAGCTGGGCTCTAACGGTTATGGCATGGATGAAGAAGCCGTCCACCATATTGAAGGTGATTGGTGTTGAGATACTGGTGCAGGAACCGGGTTTGTACTATTCGTTGCCACCAAGGCCGCCGCGGACCACGTTAGGGATGTACCTGTATCGAGTGTTCGTGCATGTCGAAGAAGTGGTCAATCCATCAATCAAGATCCGCCGCTGCTGGTGCGAGGTCCGTCGGCGGCGTCCATTCAGAGTCAACGTCGGACTTTCCTCATGTTGCTCGGAACAATGGATGGCACAGGGTCTACTCCATCAGCGGAGGCCACTTTGCTTCTTTGGGAGAAGAGGTAGGGCTGGCTGCGGATGTGCTCTAATTTGAGGTAACAACTGAATCTTGTCAAATAGTACTAGTTAAATCTGAGCTATGGGTGGAAGCACTGATATGCCAGTACATTTGATTGTGACCTGTTCTAATTTTGTACCTGAACTTTTTTTAGAAAGGGATGTCGTCAACAATGTGCTAGCAGAACTTATTGTGTTGTCTGTTTTCTTTGCACAACATTCAAGATATTTCCGTCATTTATAAAGGCGATGAACTATTATGTACGACTTCGTTGGTTTCAACATAGCCCTTCCGTGGCGATCACTGCTTCCATCCTGATTGTGTGCTGCGTAAAATTTTGTATGCAAGTTCAGGTGTGCTATGATGTTCTATATGATTGTGTCAACTATATAATTTTCTTGAGCATCAGCAATGCATATGGATGAAAGATGTATTCTGAGCATCGACCGATGGGTCTCTCTCTTTCTCTATCTCTCTCTCTCTCTCTCTCTCTCTCTCTCTCTCTCTCTCACACACACACACACACACGCACAAGTGGACCCGTTGAATTATTTATTTGCTCGTGACAGCTTTTAATTAGGTTCCACTGTAATCTAACTTTTTTCTTAAGTTATTAACTGAGTTCAATGACTTCAAAAAGTTGTACAAAAGCCTTGTTTGGGCCTTTCGGCGTCATGAATGTGGGCTGAGTAACCATGTTAGGTTGTCTTGTACTACACAAGCCTTTTTTCAACATCGACAATGCAAGCTGGGCCGACAGGTTGTACACAATATCCGGTCAACTTGTTATCCACTTGGCTACAAAATTTCCTAGGAGGTATGCATTAGGCTTAACAAGAAAATGGATTTTAAGAAATAATAAATGGGATGTAATTATAATAAGCTGAGGCAATTACTATGCACCAAACACGTAATTAGTTTGAAAAATATATTATTTTTGGAATTTGGAAATTTTAATTTCATTACTTGTTCTTGTCGCAATATTTCGTTGGATTTTAACGTAATACAACTTTATTTTGAAATTATATTTAACTGACTAGAAATTTTGGATAAAAATATTTTGGATCCCATAAAAATGTAGAATTTTTTTTGAATTCTGTTTTGAGCGTTGTTTGAAATTATTAATCATTGTCCTAGCTAGAAGTTGGGCTGTACTTTTAACAAACTATAAATGGGTTGTAGTAAATTCCATTAGAATTAAAAAATGGGCATGTACATTCTTACAAATCGTAAATGGGCTATATGTTCTCTGCCAAATCAAGCTGTGGGCCTACTAAGTTGGCGTACCAAGGGCTTTGTCAACTTAGTCAATATAACGATTCTAGCTGTAGTGATCATCGATGTCCATCCAACGGCCGTAGTGCTTCTTCAACCTCTGGTCTTCTTGCTCCGCCGCCCAAAGCTGGCGCCTGATCGGTGTCGCGTGTTCCTGCCTCTCGTGACCGTTGTGATGCCTGGAGACCTCACCGCCCAATTACTCCACGGCTGGCAGAGCCATCCTCTACTCACCACACCCCTTGTTATTCTGCGGACGGCAGCCTCACACAGCCGAACCGGTGAACCCTCATACTCCTCTCCACGCGGGCTTCCCTCTGCGTCTTCCCGGCTCAGCGTCGTCCCTTCCTAGGCCTCGCGTGTCGCAGGACCACCATCTGGTGCTCTCGGTGCGACATGGTCAACATAGTCCAGACGACCGACTTCCAAATGAAATCTTGTATCGTGGAGAGGTGACATAGGTCGGTGACCGCAAGGAAGTGCCTCCTTATTACAGCATAAAATAATTATTCCTCCACCTGATGACGGGACCCACCGTCTTGGCCACCTTATTTTCACGACAATCGTTTCCCCACAGGCTCTTTGGGACCCACGGACGGCGTATTTCACAAACAATGTTCCCCGCTGTCAGCTCGGACCCCTGGAAGTGCCTCCTTTTACGCTAAAAAATGAATACTCCCCCTACTAGTGGGACCCACCATGGTGGGGGCCGACTTAATGGGCCTACTAAGTTGTAAGTGCATCTAGTGCCCTTAGTGATTTTGGTGTATTGAAGACTTATAGGTTAAGGGACTAATGTGTTTATGAGTGTACACAGGTCTATAAGTCTATGAGGAGTTTGATATTTATAGAAAGTCGACCCTAAAATGAAGTTCTTGTGAAGACTTTGATATACGAAGACTTTACGAAGACTTTGAAAGTGAAGAAATTGGTGTGACCTTGAAGACTTGGTATTCATTTGAGGAACATGAGCGTGAAGACTTTTGTTTTGTAGTTTCGTTTTCTCTTTCTTGAGTCATAGGAAACCGTCTTGTTTAAAAGTGAGGAAATACTAAGGAAAAATTTCCAAGTGATGCTCAACTCAAAATCCTACACCTACCAATCCCTTAGTGAAGCCTTTGGAAATCTCATCGTTCAGTC
>JAHIAM010019248.1:0-16518 GCA_021605205.1 Aegilops longissima
ACAACTCCCTCGGCCACGATCCGGTACGAGGAGGGAGAAGCAAGCCCTCACGAGGAGGCGGCAGGCAACTGGTCGAGGATGACAGTGCTTACACTCCCTCTCCGGAGGCAAGAGGCAAACCTCGGCGACGGCCAATTCATCGTGCTGAGGATCCCGCCAGACAAGAAGGCGTTTGGGGCGCAGGCTAATAACCACGACAAACAGCCTAAAGAAAAAGCAACAACAACTCAAGCTGATCAAGACCTCGGCGACAGATGGACCGAGGTCCTCGCGGCGAAGAGTATGAACGAACGCCCCTCAAAAAGTTACCCAAAGCAAGTTGCTCCCCGATTAGAGGAGGAGGCGTACAACCTGCATCACCAGCGCTGTCGGCCAGACCGTACCACCTGTGGCCCGCGACAGAGGCGTGCAAGCCCTCCACAAACCGTACCCGGCATCTCCAAAAAGCATGAAGCCACGGGGAGCGGCGTGCTGCGGGATATATTGGAGAGGACAAGGCAAGACAATCCAGATCTATCTATGGATCACGTGGGCGCCCAAGACCCACGGCGAATACCGTCGCACGGATACAACTTCTCGGCGGGCCGTAACACACGTGACAACGCTCTCTCGAGCTACGTCGCGATGTTGCTCAATCGAGGCGCGCCACCACGCTGCTTCACCGACGAAGTAATGGATCATCAAATCCTCGAAGGTTTAAACCCGTTAATATGTAAAGTCCTCTGATGGCTGTAATGACCTTGGTTTGGATTGAGGATTACCTCCTCCATATACATATGGCCCATGGCGACAATCTTCACGCCATCAAATATCTCCGCTCAAGCTCAAAGGACCAGCCCGGCATTGGCTTAACAGCCTGCACGCGAAGTCAATTGGATTCTGGGAGGACACGGAAGCCGCGTTCCTCGACAACTTCGGAGAACGCGTAAGGCGACCACGGTGTGAATGACCTAAGCCACATAATCCAGCAGCGAGGACATTTATCGGCGAGCAAGTTCGGACACGGTTCTTAACAAAGAAAATCAAATCGTAATTGTCCAGGATCACGAGGCCCTCGCTGCCTTCAAACATAACATCCGCTGACGGTGGCTGGCCGCTTCACGGGCAGAGAAGCCAAAATCCATGGCAGCCCTCCATCACTCATGACCCGCTTACATGCGGGAGAGGATAGCTAGCTGGCTCGCAGTAACAACCTCAGCAAAAACTGGCTGGCAGGATACCAAGGACCGCAATGGCAGGTGCGTCGAAACAAAACAAACGCCGCGTGCGGCGGCGGCGGCGAGAATGCGGCGGTTAATGCGGATTCGAGAGCTCAACAAGCCCAGTCAACGGAAGAAGCCATTCAAAAAGAACCACTCCGGGCCCGTCCAATTTGGACCGAATACTGGCCGCTCTGTCAAATACATGGAACTCCGAAAAGCCAGCTAACCACACCAACAGGGATTGTTGGGTATTCAAGCGAGCATGCAAATTAATCGCGAAAACAGTGACAAGGGGCTACACGGTGATGGCGAGGAAGAGACCCGGCCGCGAACAACGGAGGACTAAAGGGATTCCCCTCAAGTTCGGACGGTAAACATGATATCGCAACACATATTCCCAAGAGGGCGGAAGCGTACTAAAGGGCGGCCATCTGCGATGGAGCAGTCGCCCCAAAATTCAACCCATGGTCCTCTTGCCGGATCACTTTCGATCGAAGAGACCATCCGACCATATCCACCGCCGTGGATTCGCCGCATTGGTTTAGACCCAATAAATGATGGATTTCACCTCACGAGAGTCCACGATGGGCCGAGGCGTGCTTTGAACACTGCTTTATCGAGATACAGTCATTAAGATGGGCATAGACCCTTCAAGGATTAAACCTACAAAGACAACCTTCAAAGGCGTCATACCGGTGTCGAGGCCTAGTTGTGCGAGCTCCGATTACATGGAAGTGGTCTTCGGATCCCGGATAATTTCGAAGCAGGAGTTAATCTTCGACATAGTCCCATTCCGCTATGCGGCTATCACGCTCTTGCTTTCAGACGAACCGCGTTACGCCAAAATTCAGCAGCGGTGCGCGTTATGCATACCTTAAGCTCAAGATGCAGGCCCTGCATGGAGTCATCTGATCCAATGGAAACCACAGGCGCTCCCTGAGCGGAGGAACATCACGTGACTCTCGCGAAGTATCAGAGCAGCCTTTTAAGGCATTTTCGAGTCCGGCGTTAAGCGACCGGACACGCCAAACGCCGGCCGAGCAACATCAACCAAGACCACTGGCACTTTCCGAGCAGCGTAGCAATGCAGCCAACCACCCTCGCTAAAATTGTAAGACAAACTCTCGCGTACATAGTACATACGGAGATACCATGGGCATAGGGAAAACACAACCACAACAGACCAGAGTGGGATTCGACCACACCAGGGCTCCCAGTGTGTCGCTCTTTTTCTTTTATTTCTCTCTTTTTACTATCAGAACTACTGTCGTGGCCGAACCTGCAGACTCATGATCCAACAGCGAGGGGAAGGACAAAGGCGCGCAGCGAACACTCAGGTGGTCTCCATCACGAGCATTAAATTTGTTAAATACAACATTCCATGGCCTACCTGGAGAGGCGCCTTTAATTAAATCCAATCGCTTTCTTTCACTACTTTGTATCATTCCGCCTCATAGCATATCTTCCTAATAAAATGCAGCACTTTTGCCCATAATTGCATTACATATATATATATATATATATATATATATATATATATATATATATATATATATATATATATATATATATATTCATTTACGACATGTTACCCATTACATTTTGGTACGGCAAATACACCAGGGGGCTTATGTTCCCTGCATTATGGTGTGATAAAGTCCGAACACTTTCACAAGTCGCGGCTTGAACTTATAGCATTATATGAATCGGCTCGAATCATGTCTTGGGTCAATAGTTGGGTTTGCCCGGCTCCCATGTTTGGCACCTTATATTCCGTTCTATCGGCTAAGAAGCTTTGGGAGAACCACTGCGATTATGCGCCCGTTGAGCCGGAAGCATCCCTCAGTGGAAAGCTAAAACTGACTGTCATGATAAGGCGAGAAGACTGGCGCTGTTAAAGAGGTCCTTTCGGTCCTAAAGACCTCGCCCGCTTAGAGAAGTTCCGGATAATGTCCGATGAAGGCGTGGATAGCGCCCCTAATTCGGTCCTTCGAATACTAGGGGCTTCGCCAAAATTTAAAATTATAGAATTCTGTGGCTAAGTGAGAGTGTTCAAGCACTATAAGTCCGGTTGCCTTGTTCGTTGTGTTGAGCGCCTCCCTAGATGGACCCAAAAATGGGAACTAGAGTGCTCAAGTTTATCCCGAACACCCCAGCACTCGTGGCATGGGGGCTGAAGCCGACGACTTGCCATCTCTCAGATTTAATAAACGGCCACATAGAAGGTAATATTTTAAATTAACAAGCATTGCTTAGCGCATATGAACAAAGTTTTCAGCGCCGCGGATAACACATTGCGATTTACTCAATAATTACATCCTGGGGCACTCATCCGAATCTTGCGGGCACCCTTCAGACCCAGTCTTATAGTACATTTCAGGCTTCGATGTTCCTTGCCCGGCCGGTGGCGCGTCGTGATTAGCTTCTCCGCATCCAGCTTGCCCCAATACGCACCTTTGCGGCGGGCAGGGCTGACAAACACCTTCAATACAAGCGGAGGCTGTAACCCTCCACCCGAAGTGCGCATCCACCAACCGTCGCCGCGAGGTCCGAAGTAGCTCCTGAGGCATGGCCTCTCAGGCCATAGCCGGACTATGAGGCCCTTCATAACTTCCGGCCGTACCTTGTGGAGCTCGACATACTTCAGCTGGTCGGCTAAGAAAACACCGGATGGCCGGCCTCGACTATCACGAGACCAGAAGGCCTTCTTGGCTGAGCTCCCTCCTCGGCTCGAGTGGGAATCAACGGCTGGCATCGGACAACGCGTACAAAGCGATCTGCAAAAGCATACAGAGAGCTCCAATTCGTGGTAAGTAACCGTAATTTACATTCACATGCTTGCTTTGCATGAAAAATGCCTTACCATGGGTTCACCTCCTCATCAACTCAATCTCCTGCTTCAAAGCACGACCTCCATGATCAATGCGGCCGGTCAGCAGCGACAGTAGCTTTGCCATATTGACATAATTTTTTAGCAACCCCGCGATATCTCTTCTTTTCAGATCCTCAGTCCGGCTTTTCTTCCAAACACCGAACCGTGCATCGAGGCTACTGTCTGCGCGGTATTACATTGCATATTTTAACTTCTTACCTCAAAGCCCGATAGAAGACTCTGCGCGAGGCTTCGGTCCAGCCCGCCCTTGGAGGCTGCACCTTTCGAATCACCGCACTCATAATAGATGCGGTGTTCTTCGATAGGCGCTCTGCGGCGCCTCAACAAGTACCCGGCGCCTCCGGTTGGGCGGAAGCACGCGGCGTCCCCATTCTGCCCTTCATTGAAGGGCCACCGGCGGACTCGGAACCACTGCGGGTTCTGATATGGACTCTGGCGCCAAAGTCCGGGAGGGCGCCTTGTGGCGCCTCCGGGCCTCCCACAGTGGGTCCTTCTTGAGGATCCCACCTCGGCGTCCTCGGTGTCGCGAGGGTGGAGCTGATGGGGATGGAGTCTACATCCGATGGAGCCAACGACCGCTTTCGATGAAGCGGGGAGATCATCAGGCAGACTACAGCGGGCAGCATGCGGCATTAGAATGACACTATGTGACACGGGAAAAGAAATTATAAATCATTCAGAATCCAGGATACTTACGATCTGCGGAGGCCTGGCCTTGAAGGCCATTCTTCCTCGCCAACATTGATGTTGGCGGAGCTGTCTGAGGGAATAGTCCTTCCCCTCTGACCCTTCGCCTCCCTGCTGGGGAAGCCTTCCTCTTCCTCTCTCCCTCCTGGAGGAGAGTCCTTTTCTCCTCCTCGTTTTCGGGGCAGAGTCCGCCTGGTCGTCGTCGGACACATGGCAGGAATTCTTCGAGCACCCGTGGCCTCCTTCTTGGCCTTCTTCTCCGGCAACCGCGTGCGGTGCGGAGAACCAGCAGCCTCGCTGAACAGGCGTCTCTTGGATTTTTCGGCATAGGAGTAAGACCAGATAATCTGCTCCGCTTCCTCATCAGATCACATCAAAGGAAGGGGAAATTAAAACCCGCATAGAGTCAAACTATGAAAAGCAAGTGTCCGTAAAGGGGTAGAATCACTTACCTCGTTGGCTTGGCGGCTGCAGGTAAATCCAGCGATCTTCGTTCGGCGGATCTTTGAGAACCTTCGTAAGTGTCGAAGAGCCGCTCAGCGCGCTAGATCTATTCGGATCAAACTCCCACAGATTGAATGCCGCTCTTGGCATGGGAGAATCCGGCGAGAGAGCATGACTTGGACCCGTTAACCAACACGAGCTTCTTCACCAGCTTGGATCACGGGCTTGAGTCCCGTCGGCTCCATAAAGACTACCCCCGGCAGCCCTTCTCTCTTTCGAGAGGTGAGCTGCGTGGGGATACTGATCGAACTCGGGGCCGCCGCCCATGTAGGGTCACAGCTCGGTGATATAGAACCACGTTACCACCTTGACGGATTCCGAAGGCCCCCGAACAAGGGACGTTAGGCATCTTGCCCAACATGGCTCCGCACTCCGCTTGTGCCTTTCACTACTTCCGGCTTGACATTGAAGGTCTTGAGCCAAAACAAGTGGGGCTGATGGAAGAAGGCCTCGCACATGACAATAGCGAGATGTTGAGGATGAAGTTCGGCGCGGATCATGGAAATCAGGAGCCGTAGTAGAACGCGAGCCCCGGACAAAGGGTGTGTGGCCCAGTCATGGAGGAAGTGGGGAAAGGCACCCTCTCATGGGGCACTGGGGTGGGATGAGCTGCCCCTCGTCGGGGCAGCAGTGCGATATGTCGCCGGAGAGGTATCCGCCGCGGTTAGCGATGTTCTCCTCCTTAGCGGTGGAGGCCAACCATTTACCTTCCGCTCGAACATGGTGGGAGAAGGTTGAGACGAGATCTTGCGAACTTGGGCGCTGGAGCTCAAAGTCTTGAGCAGGCAGATAAGCAAAGGAGGAAGAAAGAGGCGTGGGTGAAAGGTGAATCCTTTTCCCCTTATATGGTAGGGGCGAAGTCTCAGGCGTCCCCACCGCTTCAAGTAAACTTCGCTTATCTCCCCAAGCGTCGCCATTAATGGCGGCGGTTGGGTTCTGCCATCGTATTGATGAGAATCCCGGATTAAGGAAACCACGATCTACTGCCCGACAAGACATGCCGAGAAACCGCTTCGCTAAGCTTGCTGAGGTGGTAGAGTAAGTGATTTAAATAATGGCTTGTGGTGGCGTGATGTCATGCCGTGAAAACGTCAGCGATGATTGAACTTGTGTATATATTATTCTCTCTCTGATTGGAATGTTGAATTTATTTTGCGAGCGGGACACTATCTGGTGTTCACAATCTTCTATCATTCGGAAGAGGAACCCGCCTTGCAATGCCAAGCAATACTACTGGCGCGGACTTATCGTCATTGAAGCCTCGTTCGAGAGCTCTTGAGGGTCTGGATTAGGGGTGTCCGGGATAGCGGACTCACCATCATCAGCCGAACTATCATTGGCGGACTATCATCATCGACCCGGACTCCAAGACTATGAAGATACAAGATTGAAGACTTACGCCCCGTGTCCGGATGGGACTTTCCTTGGCGTGGAAGACAAGCTTGACGATCTGGATATGTAGATCTCCTACCATTCTAACCGACTCTATGTAACCCTAGCCACTCTCCGGTGTCTACTATAAACCCGGATGGCTCTAGTCCGTAGGACCTCGAAGAACAACAACAATGTCACGCCCAATATCGACCCCTATCCAAAAGAACTGAAGGTCCCACCAAGGATAGACCTGCATATTGAAAGCGCTTTACCAAGGTGGATATCATTACATCAACGTTACATAATAGATGTGGATACATACATAAGGCACAAATGCCACAGAATACATCAACATCATATACAGAGAACAACATCCGACTACGGATGAAACATAAACGAAGACTCAAGCGACATCCACCACCTTTAGCCCGGTGCCGACCAGGAACCTATCCCTGATCGAAGAAGAAGCGGAAGAAAGAACTCCAATACAAGCAAGCGCTCCGCTCTCGCGTCATGATCATACGTAAACCTGTACCACTGCAACTGGTGGTGTAATGTCCTGTGAGTCACGAGGGACTCAACAATCCCATTACCATGGGTATCAAGACTGTAAAGCTTAATGGGAAGGAAGGGGTAAAGTGGTGAAGGTTGCAGCAGCGACTAAGCATGATATGGTGGCTAACTATCGCAAATGAGGCGAGAAGAGAAACAAAAGGCCAGTGCGTCAACTAGTAATGATCAAGAAGTGATCACGAACTCCTACTTCGTCAGACATAACCCGAAACCCGTGTTCTCCTCTCCATCAACCCGAAAAAGAGACACTCCACAGTTACGCTACGGTTGAGTTGGTCAGGGGGGTTAAAATAAAGATGACCCTCGACTCCGAAACCCAAGGAAAAAAAAGGCTAGAGTGAGGCAAATGGTAAAACCAATGTTGGGCCTTCTTTGGGCGAGTCTTATTCAAAGCGAACTGTCAAGGGGTCCCATAAATCACCCGACAGCGTTAGGGCATAAAATCCGGGAACATAATACCGATATAGCGGAAACTAGGGCGGCAAGAGTGGAACAAAACACCAGGCATAAGGCCGAGCCTTCCACCCTTTACCAAGGATATAGATGCATTAATAATATAAGATATATTGTGATATCCCAACAAGTAAACATGTTCCAACAAGGAACAACATCTCCATGTTCCAACAAGGAACAAACTTCATCTTCACCTGCAACTAACAACGCTATAAGAGGGGCTGAGCAAAGCAGTAACATAGCCAAACAACGGTTTGCTAGGAAGGGTGCAAAAGATTAGAGGCTGACATGGCAATTTGGGATGGCTTGAGGAACAAGTGATAGGTAGCGCAGCATAGCGATAGAACGAAACAACTAGCATAGCAATGATAGTAGTGAGATCCAGGGTAGCGGTCATCTTGCCTGAAATCCGGCAAGGAAGAAGAACGAGTCCATGAAGAAGATGAACGGATGAAGCCGAACCAAGCGTAGACGAACGAATCCTCACGATCGCAATGAAACAAGAACTAACAAGAAGAAGCACACAACATGGTAAACACACCACACATAGACAAGACATGATGCACAACAAACATGATGCATGACAAAGCTACATGAAGCTACTCATGGCAAAAGATGATGCAAACAAGAGCAACACATCAAAGCAAGTTTAAATGAGGCCGGGAACAACATATAACAATTCCGGTAAGTCCTCATATGCAAATTTAGAAATTGGTCCAGATCTGAATAACCCTTATGTTCAAGTTGTTAAACAGCAAGTTAAGATGCACCAAGATGATCTACGCGAAATTCTAGTCAAGTTACATATAAAGTTCATTAGATTGAGACTCTGGCCTAGAAGATATGAGCAAAACAAGATAAGCATGGCATTGATGCAAAATGCATACAAACATCAAGAAAACACATCAAAACAAGGATGCAACATGATAATATGAAGCTACATGCAAAATCAAGCAAGTTTCATGTAGAGCACACTCAAAACGGAGCAACGGTTCAACACATACACACTATACAAGTCATAGCAACAATCTGTCCAAAACAGCAATTAGGCATATTGCAAGCATCAAAACAATATGCTACAGCATCTCAACATGAAAACAAAAGGCATGGGCATGATGTACAGGTAAAGCATGACAAAACTTGAACACTGAGCTATCTCCAGAAATCACTAGAACATGCTCAAAATGACATGGCAAGAACAACATCATAGCATACACGGATCAACTACAACAACCTTGGCAAAATTGAATAACATGTAAACAATCTGCCAGGAAACATTTTATAGCAAAAGTAGAGCTCGATTGACTCAAGCTAGGGCACTCCATAATTGCAAACAAGGGCATGGATGGATAGAGCAAGACATGTATAACAAAATATCCTTAATGAAGTATCTCAAAATAAGCATGGATCTCTCGGTAGCATCAAGTTAACATGGCATAAAAATATCAGCAGAACAGGGGCTGAAATCAGCAACATCATGAAGCCTAGTTTGCATGCTTGTGCTAGTCACCACATAGATCACAAAAATACATGGCATACACCCCTGTAAAGATGGCATGGCATATTACAAAACACATGTAGGACTCAAGTTCATAGGGTGCACACATCAATCATGGCAAAAATGACAAAAGTGCAAGTTACATTAAGAAGCGAAACTAACATCACATAGCACTCTTCCAACAGCATTTAGGGCATCAAGATGAGCTCAAATGAAAATGATGCAATGAGATGAAATGATCTACTCTTGAGGCGAACAATTTGACATATTACACGCACAAAACGGAGCTACATGCAGAATTATGATCACGATGAAAATGCAACAAAAGTTAGCAGAATCGGGGACTTAGCGAGAAAGCGGAGGGGAGAAAGAAGTCAACCCGGCGGCAGCGGCTCCAGTGGGTCGGGGCGGTCAGCGAGGCGAGAAGGAGTTGGCGGGATCGAAGTCGCGGAGGAGGCCAAAGCGGCGGGAAGCGGAGGCGGATCGAGATCCGGCCGCGCCGAATCCCAGCCAGGCGGCCGAGGCCGAGAGCGCCAGGCGTGGCGGCTCGGCAGCGAGATGATGAGGAAGCGGCGGTGGCGGCGAGCCGAGCAGCATGGCAGCACCAGCCGCAGCGCAACAGTGCGAAAGCGGTGGCGTAAAGCGCCTGGCGGCGAGAGATGGGCAGCGCTCCGGCGAGGCGGCGCTTCCCAGGCAATGGCGGTGGCAGAGCGGTGTGGCGACGGGCTCGTCCGGGCCCGATGGGCTCGTGGGCCCGATCTGGGCAGGAGGGCAGCGGCGAAACCTGATGACCCGGGCCACGTGGCGCACCGTGATTGATGTGAAGCGTGGCCTTGAGATGAAGTCCGCCGGATCGGACATGTCGGCGCGGAGATGGGAAGCAGCTAGGGTTAGAAATGATCGGAATTTGGACGAGGAACACATATTTATAGGTAGAGGAGCTAGGAGAGTCAAAATGAGGTGCGGTTTTCGGCCACGCGATCGTGATCGAACGACCGAGAGCATGGAATGGAGTTTGCTGGGTTTTGGGCACTTTGAAAGGGGTGTTGGTCTGCAAGGAGAAAGAGGCTTTTACGGTTACCCGGTTAACCGTTGGAGTACCAAACGACCTCCAAATGGCACGAAACTTGACAGGCGGTCTACCGGTGCTATACCAAGGCCGCTTGACAAACCTCGGTCCATTCAAGACCGTTTAACACCCGCACATGAAAAGAGGTAAAAGGGGGCGGGAGACATAGGAGTGCGGATTGCAAAAGCGGACAGCGGGAAAATGCTCGGATGCATGAGCGAACACGTATGCAAAATGAAATGCACATGATGACATGATATAAAATGCAGATGATGACATGGCAAAGTGCAACACATAAACAAATGACATAGCAACGACGGCGAATAATGGCGGACACAGGCGCATCGAATCGAGGCGTTACAACACTCCTCCACTAACAAGAGATCTCGTCCGAGATCTTAGGACCGAACGGAAGAAAAAAGGAAGAGGTGAAACAAGAACTCAAAGAAGAAGCAAGGAATCGAGAGCACTTTCGAGAAGAAGAGAGGAGCAGCGAGAATGGCGAGAATCAAAGCTCACGGAATCAAGATAGACTCTTAAACAACTCGTTCTAACCGGAGTGGTTAGAATGAGAAAAGAAACGAATAAGACTGAAAGGATTTAGGTAGCACTCCGGCTGAAACATGGAGGGCTAGAGCACGAGCTTGAGAGGATGGAATGATACTTGATGAAGAGATGACACAAAACCTCCGGAAAGAATTAAAAGAGTTGAATGAAAAGAACGGAGAAGAAAATGACAATTTGTGTCACGAATGAAATGGAAAGCAACCTTAGAAGAAAGATTGAACATAGTTGTTGAGAAAATTCAACAACGAAAAGAATAAGCTTGTCGTGGAATTATGGAAAACATCTCAAAATTATGAGGTGATAGCCAACCACAAGCAGAAAAGATTGACTAGCTGAGAAGAACGAACAAATGCAAAACTCCACTTCAAAAGAAAACAGAGAATTAATTGCACTTCGAAAGGCAAGAAGGAAAGATACTTGAACTCCACCGACTAGAATCTTGACGAACACTTGAAGAATGAATTAAATCATGAAGAACCACCATGAAGAACTCCGGTAACAAAAGGATGACGAGATAAAATTAAGGAAGAAAGAATAAGGATTAAGTCTTGCGGTGATTCAGATGGAGGTTCCGACGAGATGGCCGAGGGAAATTTGAACTCCGGAAAAGAAAAGATGAAAACACTTGGAAGTAGAATTTATTCCTCAAGAACAAACTCCGAAGGAAGGGATTACTCACTTGGATGAAATAAGAATAAGATTTATTGTATGCTTATCCTTCATCAAATTAAATTGATGACAAGAAATGGATTTTGCAAACTACTTATTCTCGTTGAAAAAGGATTAAGGGGAAACATCGCACAAAACTTGAGAAAGTCTTCATGAACCACCGGTAGGATTGAAAAGAACGAATGAATTAAAATGATAATCAAAGAAAAAGAATCTTGGACGAACCACCGTTAGCATTCGGAAATGACTGACGAAAGAGTATGAATCACCGGGAAGAATTAGAAGAACCGATAAGCTAGAGGGGATTAGATGCAAAAGGACAAAGAGATCATGAGCTGAATAAAGAACACTTGAACGAAGCACCGGGAGAAATAGAGAACGATAAATGGAATGATGGCCTCCGGTGGAAAGAAACAGAAATCAACTCCTGACATACTCCGGATAGGTAGGAAAAAGGAATATCTGACAAATGGAATAATTCGAGAGGATGATATGAAGCTAGAACCACGAATCTTCGGGAGAACGGGAAAGATTTAGAGGAAAAACTCTTCTTCAATCTTCAAATGACGACGAGAAACACCACCAAAATAACGGAGGTACTCCGGGAGAATGAAAAGCAAAGAGGTTGAGCCAACAATGAAATGAATTTGAAATAGATCTTGGAAAAGGCATGTGACTGATGGAATCCAAACTTACGTCAAACTACGAAAAGGATTTGAGAGTAACTCCGGGAAAATTAGAAGAGTCAGGTAAGATCCTGGGAAAAGACCTGTGGGTTAGGGCCCACTAAAAGAAAACACCGTTGGAAAGGGATGTTGAACAGATAGATGATGCACCGGAAGAACTGAAATATTTGACTGAATTGACAACCTCGAATTAATTGGAACACAGACGAATCTCCTGAGATGTCTTGCACACTCCGGAAGGATAAACTGGCGAGAGACGAACGAGCTGGGAGAACATTTGATCCAAGGAAAAGAATATGATCAACACCGAAAAAAAACTTGAATTGAATCCACCGGAAAAAGAAAAAGGATGAAGAATGACGAACAAGACGAGAATTCACGGTTGAAATGATTGAGGAAGGCGAAGAGGCTCCACATGAATGAAATAGATGGTCGGAAGAAACTTCGAACTCCGGGAATAATAGGGTGGGAGGCGGGAAAAACAAAGACAACTTGGAAGGGAAACCGCGAATATCTTGAAGAAAACACGGTTGAAATCATTGAGGAAAGAAAGCAAAGACTTATACGAGTAGAATGGATACTCGATTACGGACTCCGGTTCGAGAAGAAGAAGGGAGGCGGGTGGGAAAAAAACAAGGACAAGCGAGATTGAACTCAAAGATGAAGAGGCTCGAGTCAACTTGCGAGAAATGCACGGATAAAAAGAGCTGAGGAACAACTACCGAAAACCAACTCCGTGAACCTAAAGAAAAATTTGAAAGGGAAGAAAGTAATTCAAAACACCTCGTCAAGATTCCTCACCGGAGGCGACGAAAGGCGGAGGAGTAAAAAATTCCTACTCTCGATATAACTAAACTCGAAAACAGTTTTCTTCTAGACTCAACAACGGCCAAACTACACGATCAATCAAGGGGCTCCTAGGGTGAAATCGAGGCTCACGATACCAACTTATCACGCCCAATATGCGACCCTATCCAAAAGGAACTCGACGGTCCCACCAAGGATAGACCCGCATATTGAAGCGCTTTTGCAAGGTGGATATCATTACATCAACATTACATAATAGATGGGGTACATACATAAGGTACAAATGCCACAGAATACATCAACATCATATACAAGATCAACATCCGACTACGGATGAAACATAAACAAAAGCTCAAGCAGCGTCCACCTGCTAGCCAGGCTGCCGACACTGGAACCTATCCCTGATCGAAGAAGCGGAAGAAGAACTCAAGACAAGCAAGCATCGCTCTCGCGTCATGATCATCGCAAACCTGTACCTGCAACTGGTGGTGTAGTAATCTGTGAGCCACGAGGACTCAGCAATCCCATTACCATGGGTATCAAGACTAGCAAAGCTTAATGGGAAAGGAAGGGGTGAAGTGGTGAGGCTGCAGCAGCGACTAAGCATGTATGGTGGCTAACATACGCAAATGAGAGCGAGAAGAGAAACAAAGGAACGGTCGTCAACTAGTAATTATCAAGAAGTGATCCTGAACTCCTACTTACGTCAACCATAACCCAGGAACCGTGTTCTCCTCTCGATCAACCCCGAATAGAGACACTCACGGTCACGCACACGGTTGGTGTATTTTAATTAAGATCAACTTCAGGTTTTCTACAACCGGACATTAACAAATTCCCATCTGCCACATAACATGAGCACGGCTTTGAAAGTTCAAACCTGCGGGGTGTCCCAACAACCCATGATAAGCTCTCGCGATCAGCGAAGGATATTCCTTCTCCCGGGAAGACCGATCGTCTCGGAATCCGGCTACAAGACATTCGACAACAATAAAACAAGACCAGCAAAGCCGCCCGGATGTGCCGACAAATCGATAGGAGCTGCACATATCTCGGTCTCACGGCACACCGGATGAGCAGTCCGTACAACTAAAACCAGACCTCAAGTTGCCTTGAGGGCTACCGCAGGGCTCTAGTTCGGACCAACACTTTCGAAGAGCACTGGTTCGAGAGGTTAAAATAAAGATGACCCTCGGGCTCCCGAAACCCAAGGGAAAAAAAGGGCTAGGTGAGGCAAATGGTAAAACCAATGTTGGGCCTTCTTTGGAGGAGTCTTATTCAAAGCGAACTGTCAAGGGGTCCCATAAATCACCCGACCGCGTTAGGGGCGCAAAATCCGGGAACATAATACCGATATGGCGGAAACTAGAGGCGGCAAGAGTGGAACAAAACACCAGGCATAAGGCCGAGCCTTCCACCCTTTACCAAGTATATAGATGCATTAATAATATAAGATATATTGTGATATCCCAACAAGTAAACATGTTCCAACAAGGAACAACATCTCCATGTTCAACAAGGAACAAACTTCATCTTCACCTGCAACTAACAACGCTATAAGAGGGCTGAGCAAAGCGGTAACATAGCCAAACAACGGTTTGCTAGGAAGGGTGCAAAAGATTAGAGGCTGACATGGCAATTTGGGATGGCTTGAGGAACAAGTGATAGGTAGCGCAGCATAGCGATAGAACGAAACAACTAGCATAGCAATGATAGTAGTGAGATCCGAGTAGCGGTCATCTTGCCTGAAATCCGCAAGGAAGAAGAACGAGTCCATGAAGAAGATGAGCGGATGAAGCGAACCAAGCGTGAGCGAGCGAATCCTCACGATCGCATAGCAAGCAGGAACTAACAAGAAGAAGCACACAACATGGTAAACACACCACACATAGACAAGACATGATGCACAACAAACATGATGCATGACAAAGCTACATGAAGCTACTCATGGCAAAAGATGATGCAAACAAGAGCAACACATCAAAGCAAGTTTAAATGAGGCCGGGAACAACATATAACAATTCCGGTAAGTCCTCATATGCAAATTTTGAAATTGGTCCAGATCTGAATAACCCTTATGTTCAAGTTTTTAAACAGCAAGTTAAGATGCACCACGATGATCTACACGAAATTCTAGTCAAGTTACATATAAAGTTCATTAGATTGAGACTCGGCCTAGAAGATATGAGCAAAACAAGATAAGCATGGCATTGATGCAAAATGCATACAAACATCAAGAAAACACATCAAAGCAAGGATGCAACATGATAATATGAAGCTACATGCAAAATCAAGCAAGTTTCATGTAGAGCACACTGAAAACGGAGCAACGGTTCAACACATACACACTATACAAGTCATAGCAACAATCTGTCCAAAACAGCAATTAGGCATATTGCAAGCATCAAAACAACATGCTACAACATCTCAACATGAAAACAAAAGGCATGGGCATGATGTACAGGTAAAGAATGACAAAACTTGAACACTGAGCTATCTCCAGAAATCACTAAAACATGCTCAAAATGACATGGCAAGATTGCAAATAATAACAGTTTCAGGCGTTGGCAGAAATAACATCAGGCTGCAATGTTTAGAGCTATCAAACAACATGCTACAGGAACTTATCATGGCAAACAAAGGCATGGCATGAATCTACTAAATGCATAGAACAAAAGTCCTTGACTGACCATAAGCCAAAAAGGATCAGAAGATATGATAGCACCCATGTAAACATGGCAATTAATATTACAGATTCATACATGGCAGGAACAACAATAAGTAGGCATGTTGGTGAGCTTGAACCACTCACCACATAGCAATACATGGCATGGCAAGGCAACTCACAGTAAGAAGACATGGCATAGAAGCTATACATGGCAAGAACAACATCATAGCATACACGGATCAACTACAACAACCTTGGCAAAATTGAATAACATGTAAACAATCTGCCAGGAAACATTTTATAGCAAAAGTAGAGCTCGATTGACTCAAGCTAGGGCACTCCATAATTGCAAACAATGGAATGTATGGATAGAGCAAGAAATGTATAACAAAACATCCTTACTGAAGTATCTCAAAATAAGCATGGATCTCTCGGTAGCATCAAGTTAACATGGCATAAAAATATCAGCAGAACAGGGGCTGAAATCAGCAACATCATGAAGCCTAGTTTGCATGCTTGTTCTAGTCACCACATAGATCAAAAAAATACATGGCATACACCCCTGTAAAGATAGCATGGCATATTACAAAACACATGTAGGACTCAAGTTCATAGGGTGCACACATCAATCATGGCAAAAATGACAAAAGTGCAAGTTACATTGAAAGCGAAACTAACATCACATAGCACTCTTCCAACAAATTTCAGGCATCAAGATGAGCTCAAATGAAAATTATGCAATGAGATGAAATGATCTACTCTTGAGGCGAACAATTTGACATATTACACGCACAAAGCGGTACATGCACAGAATTATGATCACGATGAAAATGCAACAAAAAGTTAGCGAGAATCGGGGACTTAGCGA
>JAHIAM010019252.1:0-29228 GCA_021605205.1 Aegilops longissima
TTGATGATTGACAAGACCACTAGTTTCAAGAGAATGGCAAGGGAAAAAAGAACTTCAAGTAGAATGACAAAAAGTTGTCACTCCCGAGAAAAGCCCAAAGCAACCTAAAACCTGGAGTGCTTCTCTTTAAAGAAATGGTCCTTTGGGTGGAATTCTCAAATATTTGGTGGATAAGAAGGATGGCAAAGTGAACAAGGGTATATTTGATATAGGGTTATTGATGTGGCTTTACTAGTGTTTATAGTAGCCCTAAGTTTTGATACTTTTGGTTGCTAAGATTAGTAACTGAAACGGAATTCTGGAATAAACAAAGACTAGTTGAAGGGAAGTGCGATGAGTGTTGGAAGTAGTTCCAAGATTAATATGATCATCCCCCTCCCCTATACTTTGGGATTAGTGTTAAACCTAAATAAATGTTATTTGGCGTTTCTTGAGCATGAATATGATTTGATCATTTTTTCTCATTATTCATTTAAAATCAGAAATAATTGTTTTTTTTAAATGAATAAAACCTTCAATAGTCATACACCCAATGAAAATAGTTTGTTGGATCTCGATCGTAGTGATACATATTCATAATATTGATGCCAAAAGATGCAAAGTTAATAATGATAGTGCAACTTATTTGTGCCTTTGCCGTTTAGAGTCATATCGGTTATAAAAGCGTGAAGAAACTCCATCTGATGGGTTTTGGAATCCTTGATTATGAATCATTTGATGCTTGCGAACCGTGCCTTTTTAAAAGATATTTGAAACTCCGTTGTTGGAACAATGGAGCGAGATCTTGCTTGTTGGAAATAATACATACCGATGTATGCGGTCCAATAGTGTTGATGCTCGTGGTAGGTATCATTATTTTCGACCTTGAGAACATGATTTGAGCAGATATGGTATATCTACTTAATGAAGCACAAATCAAAACATTTGAAAAGTTCAAAATTTCAGAGTAGTGGAGAATCATCGTAACAAGAAAATAAAGTTTCTACGATCTGATGGTGGAGAATATTTGAGATCACGAGTTTGGCCTTCATATAAAACAATGTGGAATAGTTTCACAGCTCCGCATACATGGAACACCATAGCATAATGTTGTGCCCGAGCGTCATAACCGCTTTTATTTGATATAGTGCGATCAATGATGTCTCTTACCGATTTACCAATATAGTTTTGAGGTTATGCATTAAGACAGCTGCATTCACGTTAAATAGGGAACCATTAAATCCGTTGAAGCGACACCGTATGAACTATGGTTTAGCGGTAAGCCTAAGCGTCGCGTTCTTAAAGTTTGGAGTTGCGATGCTTATGTGAAAGGTTTTCAACACTGATAAGCTCGAACCCAAATCGGAAAAAGTGCATCTTCATAGAATACCCAAAGGAAGCTGTTGGGTACTCCTTCTATCATAGATCAAAAGCAAAACATTCATTGCTAAGAATGGATCCTTTCTGAAGAGAAGTTTCTCTCGAAAAAAGAAGTGAGTGGGAGGATAGTAGAGCTTAATGAGGTAATTTGTACCTTCTCCAATTGGAAACTAGTTCATCACAGAAATCGGTTCGAGTGATGCCTACACCAATTAGTGAGGAAGCTAATGATGATGATCATGAAACTTCAAAATCAAGTTACTACCAAAACCTCGTGGAGTCGACGGGTAAGATCCACGACGGTGAATGCGGTAATCCTATTCTAGAAGTCATGTTACTGAACCATGATGAACCTCGAACTATGAGGAAGCGATGATGAGCCCAGTTCAGCGAAATGGCTTGAGGCCATAAAATGCGAGATATGATCCATGTATGAGAACAAAGTATGGACTTTGATTGACTTGCTCGATGATCAGACAAGCCATGTTAAATAAATGGATCTTCAAGGAAGATGAATGCTGATAGTAGTGTTACTATCTACAAAGCTAGACTTATTCGAGAAAAGGTTTTGACAAAGTTCAAGATGTTGAATACAATGAGATTTTCTCACTAAATATCGATGCTTAAAAAGTCATCGGAATCATGTTAGTAATTGCCACATTTTATGAAATCGCTGGCAAATGGATGTCAAAACTGCATTCCTTAATGGTTTTCTTAATGAAGAGTTGTATATGATGCAACGAGAAGATTTTGTCAATCCTAAAGGTGCTAACAAAATGTGCAAGCTCCGGTGATCCATCAATGGATTTGGTGCAAGCATCTAGGAGTTGGAATATGCGGCTTTGATGTGTTGATCAAAGCATATGGTTTTATCTGAACTTTTGGAAAGGCACGTATTTACAAGAAAGTGAGTGGAAGCACTCTGACCTTTCGATAAGTATATGTGAATGACATATTGTTGATCGAAATAATGTAGAATTATTATGAAAGCATAAAGGAGTGTTTGAAAGAGAGTTTTCAAAGAAAGACCTCGGTGAAGCTTCTTACATATTGAGCATCAAGATCTATAGAGATAGATCAAGGCGCTTGATAAGTTTTTCAATGAATACATACCTTGACAAGATTTTGAAGTAGTTCAAAATGGAACGATCGAAAGTGTTCTTGCCTGTGTTACAAGGTGTGAGATTAGTGGACTCAAAACCAGAAACCACGACGGAAGATAGAAAGAAGATAAAGAAGTCATTCCCTATGCATCAGCCATAGGTTCTATAAAGTATGTCATCTTTGTGTACCATATCTATTGCATACCCTACCACTAAGCTTGCAAGGGGTGCAATAGTGATCTGAATGAATCAATGGACAGCGATCAAAGATTATCCTTAGTGGAATAAGGATATGTTTCTCGATTATGGAAGTGAAAAGATTAATACCGTAAGGGTTACGTCGATACAAGTTTTAACTTTAATCTAGAATGACTAGAGTCTCAATGCGGATACATATTGAAAGTAGGAGCAATTAGCTAGGTAGCTCAAAGTTTACCCGACATTATCAGACATAGAAATTTACCAAAATACTACGGACTCTGATAGCAACGGACCCGTTGACTGAATAAAATCCTCATACACAAAGCAGTTACACCTTAGTAGCACTCTTTGGGTGTTAATCACATAGCGATGGCCAGACTAGATTCTGCCCGACTCTAGTAATGAAGCCTTTGGGTGTTGGTCACTATCGATGTGACTTCTAGGGTGTTATTCACGTATAGATGTGAACTATTTATATGTTAAATCACATGGCGATGTGACTAGATTATTGACTCTAGTGCAAGTGCTGAGGCCGAAGGAAATATGCCTAGAGCCAATAATAAAGTTATTATTTATTTCCTTATATCATGATAAATGTTTATTATTCATGCTAGAATTGTATGCTTACCGGAAACATAATACATGCGTGAATACATAGACAAGCAGTGTCACTAGGTATACCTCTGCCGACTAGCTAGTTAATCGAAGATGGTTATGTTTCCTAAACCATAGACATGAGTTGTCATTTACACGATTAACGGGATCACATCATTAGAGAGAATGATCTGATTGACTCAACAATCCGATGGCCATAGCACTTGATCGTTTAGTATGTTGCTGTACTTTCTTCGCACCTTATACAATGTTCACAGTAACTATGAGTTATGCAACTCCATTTACCGGAGGAACACTTTGTTACTTTCAAGCGTCCTGGCGTAACTGGGTGATTATAAAGGTACTCTACAGGTGTCTCCAAAGTGCATATTGGGTTGGCATAATTTGAGATTAGGTTTTATCCCTTTCGATTGTGGGAAGAGGTATCTACGGGCCTTCTCGGTAATACACATCCACATAAGCCTTGCAAACATTACCTTCTAATTAGTTTGTTGTGAGATGATGTATGTATTGGGCGAGTAAAGAGAGACTTACCGTACTTGAGATTAGACTAGGTATTGAATGCCAGCGATCGAATCTCGGGCAGAAGTATTGCTCTCGATGACAAAGGAACAACGTTATGTTGTTATGCGGTTTGACCGATAAAGATCTTACGACGAATAATATAAGAACCAATATGGGCATCGGGATTCATTATTGAGTTTATTGACCAAGAGCAGTTCTAGGTCATATCTACATAGTTCTCGAACTTGTAGAGTCCATGCGCTGCGTTATGATGACGATTTATTATGAGTTTATAAGTTTTGATGTGCGAAGTTTGTTGAGTCCGGATGTGATCACGGACATGTCGAAGTCTCGAAATGGTCGAGACATAAAATCGATATATTGGAAGCCTATGTTTGGACTTGGAAGGTTCGGATGAAATCGGGATTTTCAGGACAGGGAGGAAGTGGAACCCTCCGGGGAATCAATGGGCCTTGATGGGCCATAAGGGAGAAAGGAGGGCGGCCGGGGCAGGCGCGCTTCTAGTCGAATAGGACAAGGAGAGGCGGCACCCCCTTCCTCTTCCCTTCCCCAAGTCTAATCCAACTAGGAAGGGGAGTCCTACTCGGTGGGGAGTAGGACTCCTCCGCCTCCCCTAGGGCGGCCGCACCCCCCTTGCTCCTTTATATCTGGGGGCAGGGGCACCCCATGACACACAAGTTGATCTCTGGATCGTTCCTTAGCGTGTCGGTGCCCCCCTCCACCATATTCACTTCGGTCATCGTTGCGGGCTTAAGTAAGGCCCTGCCCCTTAGAGAGTCATATAAGTATCAGCGGAGCTTAAGGCGAAACCTGCGTCGGTGGAGCATCATCGCCGTCACCCAGCAGCCGTCGTCTTGTGGAACTCATCAGGCGCTTTGCTGGATGGGCAGGGATGATCCTTGGAAACTGAGCGTGTCTTTGAACTTTACGAGGTCATGGTTAATTGCCAGATCGATCGGATCGTGAAGGCGTCGGCCCATCATTCCGAATTGTTATAACACTTCCGCTTCGTTCGAAGTGCGTTGGACGCCACTCTCCCTCTCGTTGCTATGCCATCACCGCGTCTCGTGGCGTGTGAAATTACGTTCCCCCTCACAGACGCCTGCGCCGCCCCTCATGCCTGCTTGGCTTAGGAGAGGGAAGCAGACGCGTCGGGTCTACGGAGGGATCTTCTGTGGGTTTGGCCGGATGTTGCTCTAAAGTGTTCGTATGGGCTGACCTAACACGGCCGGGTGGATAGTTCCTTGGTCAAAACTCCGTCTGTGCAAAGTCAAAGGCTAGATCCGTGGTCAAGCGCTCTGAGGTTAGGCGGGGATGGGGGCCACAGGGGGTAGCAATGCCACGGGCGTGCATAGGACCCTCATACATCAAATGCTGTGTGTTGGCATGTCAGAGAAGAAGCGACACGCGTCTCGAAGTGTGCCCCCTCACGCAGACGGCTACCTTGGCTTTGGAGAAGCAGACGCGTCGGGTCTACGGAGGGATCTTCTGTGGGTTTGGCCGGATGTTGCTCTAAAGTGTTCGTATGGGCTGACCTAACACGGCCGGGTGGATAGTTCCTTTGGTGAAACCCGTCGTGCAAAGTCAAGGGCTAGATCCGTGGTCAAAGCCTTCTGAGGTTAGGCGGGGCAGGGGGCCCTAGGGGGTAGCAATGCCACCCAGCGTCGCACGGGCCCTCATACATGCAGGTCTGGTGTGGTGGCATGTCAGAAAAGCTGCATCGTCTCAGTGTGGCCCCCCTCACAGTGGCGCAGACAGGCGCTGAAGTAGGCGTTCTGAGAGAAGCGATGGCGTCGGGTCTACGGAGGGATCTTCTTGTGGGTTTGGCCGGATGTTGCTCTAAAGTGTTCGTATGGGCTGACCTAACACGGATGGGTGGATAGTTCCTTTGGTGAAACCCGTCTGTGCAAAGTCAAGGGCTAGATCCGTGGTCAAGCGCCTCTCTGAGGTTAGGCGGGCAGGGGCCCACGAGGGGTAGCAATGCCACAGGACGTCGCGTGGGCTGCCCTCATACATGTCGTCTGATGTGTTTGGCATGTCAAAGCGGGGCAGGGGGCCTGAGGGGTAGCGTCTCAGGGTGTGTGCCCCTCCTCACAGACGGCAGCCCTTGCGGCAGACGGAGTGGAGAAGCAGACGGCGTCGGGTCTACGGAGGGATCTTCTGTGGGTTTGGCCGGATGTTGCTCTAAAGTGTTCGTATGGGCTGACCTAACACGACCGGGTGGATAGTTCCATTGGTGAAACCCGTCGTGCAAAGTCAAAGGCTAGATCCGTGGTCAACGCTCTGAGGGTTAGGCGGGGCCAGGGGCCACTGGGGGTAGCAATGCCACCAGAGCGTCGCCGGCCCTCATACATGCTGGGTGGTGTGGTGGCATGTCAGAAGAAGCTGGCAGCGTCTCAGAGGTGTGCCCCTCACACAGACGGCGTGCCGCGCCACGGCACCGATGGTAATTTTCTGGAGAAGCAGACGCGTCGGGTCTACGGAGGGATCTTCTTGTGGGTTTGGCGGATGTTGCTCTAAAGTGTTCGTATGGGCTGACCTAACACGGCCGGGTGGATAGTTCCTGGTCAAAACCCGTCGTGCAAAGTCAAAGGCTAGATCCGGTGGTCAAGCGCTAGGAGGTTAGGCGGGGCCGGGGCCTACTGGGGGTGCAATGCCACCGGGCGTCGCATCGGGCCCTCATACATGCGGTCTGGTGTGGTGGCATGTCGAGAAGAAGGAGCAGCGTCTCAAGTGTGGCCCCCCTCACAGACGGCGATGACCTGCGGTAGTAGGCGTTCTGCGGACGCGTCGGGTCTACGGAGTGGATCTTATTAAATTTGGCCGCGATGTTGCTCATAAAGTGTTACATGGCGTGGGCACATGTGCTATAGGACCGGTGGATAATTTTTCATAATTTTTCGTGATGGAAACCCGTCTGAACACTTCCCTCTGATCCGTGGTCTTGCGCGTCTGAGGTTAGGCGGGAATGAGGGGCCACAGAACTAACAATGCCGTCAAATCTTGCGTGGCGGCCTCTCATACATGCCGAAGTGTTGTGGTGGCATGTCAAATGCCAACTGACCTGCAGCGTCTCGGGGTGTGCCCCCCCCCTCACAGACGGCGCCGCTTGACGGCTTTGGAGAAGCAGACGCGTCGGGTCTACGGAGGGATCTTCTTGTGGGTTTGGCGGATGTTGCTCTAAAGTGTTCGTATGGGCTGACCCTAACATGGCCGGGTGGAAGGTTCCTGGTGAAAGCCCGTCGTGCAAAGTCAAAGGGTAGATCCGTGGTCAAGCGCTCGAGGGGTTAGGCGGGGCCAGGGGGCCACAGGGGTGCAATGCCACGGAGCGTCGCTAGGCCCCTCATACATGCCGGGTGGTGTGGTGGCATGTCAGAAGAAGCTGACGCAGCGTCTCAAAGTGTGCCCCCTCCTGCAGACGGCCGCCGCCCGGCACTGGAGAAGCAGACGTCGGGTCTACGGAGGGATCTTCTTGTGGGTGTGGCCGGATGTTGCTCTAAAGTGTTAGTATGGGCTGACCTAACATGGCCGGGTGGATAGTTCCTTTGGTCAAAACCCGTCCGTGCAAAGTCAAGGGCTAGATCCGGTGGTCAAGCGCTCTGAGGTTAGGCGGGGCCAGGGGCCTGAGGGGTATAATGCCACGGACCGTCGCATCGGGCCCTCATACATGCGGGTGGTGTGGTGGCATGTCGAGAAGAAGCGGCATGGCGTCTCGGTGTGGCCCCCCTCACGGACGGCGATGACACACGGTAGTAGGCGTTCTGACGAAGCGATCTACGGCGTGAATATTATTAAATACTTTGGCGGATGATAAAATCATGAGTTTTTACATGGCGTGGACACATGTGCTATAGGACCGATGGTAATTTTTCATAATTTTTCGTGATGGAAAGTCTGAACACTTCCTCTCGTGGATTGCTCTTGGCGTCTTAGGTGTGGCGGGGGCCTCGAGGGCTAACATGCCGTCAAATCTTGCGTGGCCCTCTCACAAATCTGGAAGTGTTGTGGCGGTTGCAAATGCCACTGCGCGTCTCGGTGTGCCCCCCCTCACAGACTGCGCGCCTTGCCGGCACTGGAGAAGCAGACGCGTCGGGTCTACGGAGGGATCTTGCTGTGGGTTTGGCCGGATGTTGCTCTAAAGTGTTCGTATGGGCTGACCTAACATGGCCGGGTGGATAGTTCCTTGGTCAAAACCGTCCAGGTGGAAGTCAAGGGGTAGATCTCGTGGTCAACAGCTCTAGGTTAGGTGGGGCGGGGGCCAGGGGTAGCAATGCCACGGGCGTGCACCCCTCATCTATACATGAGGTGGTGTGGTGGCATGTCGAAGAAGCACCGCGTCTGTAGTGTCCCCCTCACGCAGACCACGCCTTGTGCATGCGACACTTGAGAGAAGCAGACGGCGTCAGGTCTACAGAGGGATCTTACTTTGTAGAGTGGCCGGATGTTGCTCTAAAGAATGATCGGATGTAGAGCTGGGACTAACCTGGCCGGGTAGATGAGGGGCCTTTGGTCAATCCCGTCCATGAAGTTGAAAGTCAAAGAGCCTAGATCGGTGGTCAAAAGCTTACGAAGGTTGGGCGGGGCCGGGGGGCCTGAAGTATGATGCTACCGGACCCATCCGCATTCAGGCCCTCAACACATGTGAGGTGAGTGTGGTGGCATGTCAGAAGAAGTGACCTAGCGTCTCGGAGTGTAGCCCCCCTCGCAGTGTGATGACACTACGGTAATGAGGCGTTCCGCTTGAGAAAACAATCTGGCGTGAATATTGTTAAATACTCGAATGGTGATAAAATCATGAGTTTTTACTTGGCGTGGGCTTTTATGTGCTATAGGACCGATGGTAATTTTTCATAAATTTTCGTGATGGAGAAGTATCTGAACACTTACTCTCTGTGATTGTTCTTAGCGATCTGACAGTGTTGTTGACCTCAAGAGATACAATGTACCATCAAATCTTGCGTGGCGGCCTCTCACAAGTCTGGAAGTGTTGTGGCGATTTGTAAATACCCGACCCAGCGTCTCAGGTGTGCCCCCCCTCACTGCAGGCCGCATGCGCCCGGCATTTTGGAGAAGCAGACGCGTCAGATCTACAGAGGGATCTTCAGCGTAGGTGTGGATGGATGTTGCTCTAAAAGTATTACATTGTTGCTGACCCTAACATGCCCAAGATTGGAGAGGTCCTTTGGTCGAACCGTCAAGTCGTGGAAGTCAAGGTGTAGATCTAAGTGGTCAAGCAGCTACAAGGTTAAGCGGGATGAGGGGCCTGAGGTAACAATGCTGCAGGATTCGTCGCATCAGCCCCTCATACATGCGGGAGTGGTGTGGTGGCATGTCGAGAAGAAGCGGACGCGTCTCAAAGTGTGCCCCCTCACTGCAGATGACAGCCAGCCGCATGACACCTGGAGAAGCAGACGTCGGGTCTACGGAGGGATCTTGCTATGTGGGTGGCAGGATGTTGCTCTAAAGTGTTAAGTATGGGCTGACCCTAACATGACCGGGTGGATGGGCCCTTGGTCAAATCCCGATCAATCTGCAAGTCGAAGGCTGAATCCCTGGTGATCCGGCAGCGCTTCAGAGGTTAGGCGGGACGAGGGGCCTGAGGGTAACAATCTCACCGGACCCGTCGTATCAGACCCCTCATACATCTCGGGGTGGTGTGGTAGCATGTCAAGAAAAAGCGCCGCGTCTCCGGTGTAGCCCCCCTCACGCAGGCGATGACTACCGCGGTAATGAGCGTTAGCTGAAGCGATGCGGCGTGAATATTATTAAATACTCGAATGCGATAAAATCATGAGTTTTTACATGGCGTTGGGAACATAACTTTATGGGACGATGGTAATTTTTCATAAATTTTACGCGATGGAGAATGTCTGAACACTTTACCCTCTCTGCGGATTGCTCTTGGCGCGATCTGTGTGGCGGACGACCTCGGGAGCAACGCTCGAATCAAATCTTAGTGGGCGGCCTCTCTGAATGCAGAAGTGTTGTGGCGGTTGCAAATGCGAACGCTGCGTCTCAGGTGTACCCCCCCCCTCACAGAATGACGCTTGCCCGGCAGCTGGAAGAAGCAGACGTCAGAGTCTACAGAGGATGTTGCTGTGGGTGTGGCGGATGTTGCTCTAAAGTGTTCGCATGGGCCTGGCCGTTAGATGTCCCGGGTGGAGAGGGTCCTTTGTCAAATCCGATCGTGGAAATCAAAGGAAAGTATCTGTGGTCGGCAGCTCTAGGTTAAAGCGGGGCCGAGGCCAGAGGGGGTAACAATGCCACCCGGAGTCGCCGCCGCCCCTCATACATGCGAGGGTGGTGTGGTGGCATGTCGAAGAAGCGGCGCAGCGTCTCGGGGTGTGCCCCCCTCTGCAGACGGCAGCGCCGCCCGGCCGTACCGGAGAGAAGCAGACCTTGTCCAGAGTCTACACGGGAGGATCTTCTTGTGGGTGTGGCCGGATGTTGCTCTAAAGTGTTACGTATGGGCTGACCTAACATGGCCCGGTGGATAGGCCTTGGTCGAATCCGTCGTCTGCAAAGTCAAGGCTAGATCCAGTGGTCAAGCCTTCTGAGGGGTTAGGCGGGGGGAGGGCCCAGAGGTAGCAATGCCGGACCGTGCGCCGGGCCCCTCCTACATGCGGGGTGGTGTGGTGGCATGTCGAAGAAGGCCTAGCGTCTCCGAGTGTGGCCCCCTCACAGACGGCGATGACACACGGTAGTAGGCGTTCTGCTGAAGCGATGCGGCGTGAATATTATTAAATACTCGGGCGCGATAAAATCATGATTTTTTACATGGCGTGGGCACATGTGCTATAGGACCGATGGTAATTTTTCATAATTTTTCGTGATAGAAGTATGTCACGAACACTTCCCTCTCAGGATTGCTCTTGGCGCGATCTGTTGCGCCGCGACCTCGAGAACTAACATACCGTCAAATCTTTGCGTGGCGGACCTCTCACAAATATGGAAGTGTTGTGGCGGTTGCAAATGCAAGTGCAGCGTCTCGGGTGTGCCCCTCACAGACGGGCGCCCTTGCAGCACACAGAGAAGCAGACCTTGTCCCAGTCTGCCGGAGAGGATCTTGCTGTGGTGTGGCGGATGTTGCTCTAAAGTGTTACGTATTAGGCTGATGACCTAACATGGCCGGGTGAATGGTCCTTGGTGAAATCGTCCGATGGGAAGTCAAAGGGTGAATCTACGGTGGTCAACCGCTCGAGGTTAGGCGGGCCATGGGGCCTGGAAAGTAACAATGCCACCCGAGGCGTCGCCGGCCCCTCATATCATGCAGGTGGTGTGGTGGCATGTCAGAAAAGCAACTTTAGCGTCTCAAGGAGTGCCCCTCCTGAGACAGCGCCCTTTGGCCACTGGAGAAGCAGACGCGTCGGGTCTACGGAGAGGATCTTCTTTGTGGGTGTGGCCGGATGTTGCTCTAAAGTGTTACGTGGGCTGACCTAACATGGCCGGGTGGATGGGCCACTGGTCAAATCCCGTCCATTGCAAAGTCAAAGGCTAGATCCGGTGGTCCAACCTTCTGAGGTTAAGCGGGGCAGAGGCCACAGGGGTAGCAATGCCACGGACCGTCGCATCGGGCCCTCATACATGCGAGGTGGTGTGGTGGCATGTCGAAGGCGGCCGCAGCGTCTCAGGTGCCCCCCCCCCTCACAGACGGCGATGACACGCGTAGTAGGCGTTCTGCGGAAGCGATCCAGCGTGAATATTATTAAATACTCGGGATGTGATAAAATCATGAGTTTTTACATGGCGTGGGCACATGTGCTATAGGACGATGGTAATTTTTCATAATTTTTAAATGATGGAGAATGTATCTGAACACTTACCTCTCGCGGATTGCTCTTGGCGTCTCTGTTGTGATGGTGACCTCAGGAAACTAACATACCGAAATCAAATCTTCGTGGCGGCCTCTCACAAATCTGGATGAGTGTTGTAGGCGTTTGCAAATGCCGACAGCCAGCGTCTCCAGTGTGCCCCCCCTCACCAGACGGCGCCGCCATGCCGCAGCTGGAGAAGCAGACGTCAGATCTACAGGAGGATGTAAGCTGTGGGTGTGGCGGATGTTGCTCTAAAGTGTTAATGATGGCTGACCCTAGCATGACCAAGGTGGAAGATCCCTTTGGTCAAAGCCCGTCATGGGAAGTCAAAGGGGTAGATCTCGTGGTCAACGCTCGAGGTTAAGTGGGGCCAGGGCAGCACAGAAGTGTATGAATGCCGGGCGTCGCACAGCCCTCATACATCTGAGGTGGTGTGGTGGCATGTCAGGAAGAAGCGTGCAGCGTCTCAAAGTGTGCCCCTCACCAGACGGCTTGCCATTTGGCAAACACATGGAGAAGCAGACGCGTCCAGTCTACGGAGGGATCTTCTGTGGGTGTGGCGGATGTTGCTCTAAAGTGTTAAGTATGGGGTGACCTAACATGTTAGGGTGGATGGGCCAGGTGGTCAATCCGTCGTGCAAAGTCAAGGGCTAGATCCAAGTGGTCAAGCGCTTCGGAGTTAGGCGGGGAAGGGGCCCTGAGGGTAGCAATGCCACACGGACCATCACATCGAGCCCTCATACATGCGGGGTGGTGTGGTGGCATGTCGAAAAGAAGCGGCGTGTCGTCTCAGGGTGTAGCCCCCTCACGGACGGCGATGACGCACGGTAGTAGGCGTTCTGCGGAAGCGATGCGGCGTGAATATTATTAAATACCGAATGCGATAAAATCATGAGTTTTTTACATGGCGTGGGCACATGTGCTATAGGACCGATGGTAATTTTCATAATTTTACGTGATGGAAGTGTCTGAACACTTCCCTCTCTGTGGATTGCTCTTGATGCGTCTGACTGTGCGGTGACCTCGAGAACTAGCATACCGTCAAATCTTCGTGGTGGCCTCTCACAAGTCAGGAAGTGTTGTGGCGGTTGCAAATGCCCCGACACAGCGTCTCCGGGGTGTGCCCCCTCCTCGAATGGCGCCTTGCCTTTGGCAATGGAGAAGCAGGCGTCAGGTCTACGGAGGATCTTAGCTGTGGGTGTGGCCGGATGTTGCTCTAAAGTGTTTGTGTGGCTGACCTAACATGGCCCGGGTGGATAGGTCCTTTGGTCAAAATAAATCCGTGGGAAGTCAAAGGTAGATCCGGTGGTCAACGCTCGAGGGTTAAGCGGGGCGAGGGGGCCAGGGGTAGCAATGCCACGGGCGTCGCCTGGCCTCCTCATACTATGCAGGTGGTGTGGTGGCATGTCAGAAGAAGCGGCTGCAGCGTCTCAGGTGTGCCCCCCTCACAGACCCGAAGCGCCGCCCCCGGCTTGTAGGAGAAAGCAGACGTGTCCAGGTCTACCTGGAGGGATCTTGCTATGGGTGTGGCGGATGTTGCTCTAAAGTGTTATTGTCATGGGCTGACCCTAACATGGCCGGGTGGATGAGTGCTTGGTCAATCCGTCCAGTGCAAAGTCAAAGGCTAGATCCCGGTGGTCAAGCGCTCTGAGGGGTTAGGCGGGGCCAGGGGCCTGGGGTGCAATGCCCGGACCGTCGCAGCCGGGCCCTCATACATGCGAGGTGGTGTGGTGGCATGTCAGAAAGAAGGACGCTTGGCGTCTCAGTGTGGCCCCCCCTCACGGACTGGCTGATGGCACGGTAGTAGGCGTTCTACGGAAGCGATCTGGCGTGAATATTATTAAATACTCGGGAATGATAAAATCATGAGTTTTTACATGGCGTGGGCACATGTGCTATAGGACCGATGGTAATTTTCATAATTTCGTGATGGAGAAGTATCGAACACTTCCCTCTCACATGGATTGCTCTTCGCGTCTCTCTATGTTGGGCCGTGACCCTCGGGGCTAACATACCCGTCAAATCTTGCGTGGTGACCTCTCTGAAGTCTGGAAGTGTTGTGGCGGTTGCAAATGCCGGCCGCAACGTCTCAGTGTGCCCCCCTCCTCAGACAGCGGCGCCGCCCGCACTGGAGAAAGCAGACTAACGTCAGGTCTACGGAGGGGATCTTGCTGTAGGTGTGGCGGATGTTGCTCTAAAGTGTTAGTATTGGCTGACCTAACATGGCCAAGGTGGATAGGTCCTTTGGTGAATTCCGTCAAGTGGGAAGTCAAGGGGTAGATCTGGTAGTCAACAGCGCTCGAGGGAGTTAGGCGGGGCCAGGAGGGCCTGAGGGTATGTAATGCCAATTGGGCGTCGCCATGACCCCTCATACATGCAGGGTGGTGTGGTGGCATGTCCAGAAGGCAGTAGCGTCTCGGTGTGCCCCTCACCTGCAGACGCGCCCCAGAAGCACTGGAGAAAAGCAGAGCGGCGTCGGGTCTACGGAGGATCTTGCTGTGGGTGTGGCCCGGATGTTGCTCTAAAGTGTTGGTATGGGCTGACCCTAACATGGCCCGGGTGGATAGGCCTTGGTCAAATCCCGTCCATGCAAAGTCAAAGGGCTAGATCCGGTGGTCAAGCGCTTCGAGGGTTAGGCGGGGCCAGGGGCCTGGGGGTAGCAATGCCACGGACCGTCGCGCCAGACCCTCATACATGCGAGGGTGGTGTGGTGGCATGTCCGAAGCGACACGCGTCTCGGGTGTGGCCCCCCCTCACGCAGAATGACGATGACACCTGGTAGTAGGCGATTCTGCGGAAGCGATCGGCGTGAATATTAAATACTGGAATTGTGATAAAATCATGAGTTTTTACATGGCGTGGGCACATATGCTATAGGACCGATGGTAATTTTTCATAATTTTCGTGATGGAAATGTCGAACACTTCCCTCTCATGATTGCTCTTAGCGTCTCTGTTGTGTGGCGGACCTCCGAACTAACATACCGTCAAATCTTGCGTGGCGGACCTCTCACAAGTCTGGAAGTGTTGTGGTTGCAAATGCCAACACAGTCTCGAGGTGTACCCCCTACGGACAGCCTTGCCGCCCTTGGAGAAGCAGGACCGTCAGGTCTACGGAGGGATCTTCTTGGCGTGGGTGTGGCCCGGATGTTGCTCTAAAGTGTTCGTATTGGCTGACCTAACATGACCGGGTGGAGAGGTCCCTGGTCAAAACCGTCCGTGGGAAGTCAAAGTGAATCTCGTGGTCAACCGCTCGAGGGTTAAGCGGGGCCAGAGGGCCTGAAGGGGTAACAATGCCACGGAGGCGTCGCACAGACCCTCATACATGCAGTGGTGTGTGGCATGTCAGAAGAAGGCCTTAGCGTCTCAGGGGTGTGCCCCCTCACCTGACGCCGCCGCCCTTGCACACTGGAGAAGCAGACCTTGCGTCGGTCTACTGCGGAGGATCTTCTTTGTGGGTGTGGGCGGATGTTGCTCTAAAGTGTTCGTATGGGCTGACCTAACATGGCCAGGTGGATAGGCCCACTGGTCAAATCCGTCCGTCTGCAAAGTCAAAGGAGTAGATCCGGTGGTGAAGCGCTATCAGGGTTAAGGGGGGCCCAGGGGGCCCTGGGGGGTAACAATGCTGCCGGACCGTCGCATCGAGCCCTCATACATGAGGGAGTGGTGTGGTGGCATGTCCAGAAGGCGGCGCAGCGTCTCGGTGTGTAGCCCCCCCACAGGCCAGCTGATGACACACGGCGGTGGGCGTTCTGCGGAAGCGATGCTGGCGTGAATATTATTAAATACTCGGATGGTGATAAAATCATGAGTTTTTACATGGCGGTGGGCACATGTGCTATGGGACCGATGGTAATTTTTAATAATTTTATTGATGGAGATGTATCTGAACACTTCCTCTCTGGCGGGTTGCTCTTGGCGCGTCTGACGTGGCCGGCCTCGAGGCCTAACATACCGTCAAATCTTGCGTGGTGACCTCTCCTGATCTGGAAGTGTTGTGGGTTGCAAATGCACGCCGGCGTCTCAAGTGTGTGCCCCCCTGCAGACAGGCGCCGCCGCGGCTACACAGAGAAGCGGACCCGTCGGGTCTACAGAGGATCTTGGCTATGGGTGTGGCAGGATGTTGCTCTAAAGTGTTACGTATGGCTGACCTAACATGACCGGGTGGAAGGTCCTGGTCAAAGCCGTCCGATGGGAAGTCAAAGGGTAGATCTAGATTGTCAACGCTCGAGGTTGAGGCGTGGCCAGGGGGCCCTGGGGGTATGAATACCAGGAGATCCATGCCCCGACCCCTCATACATGCAGGTGGTGTGGTGGCATGTCAGAAGAAAGCGGCAGCGTCTCAGGTGTGCCCCTCACACAGACAGCCGCCATGCCCCCGCTTCCTAGGAGAAGCAGACTGTCGTCAGGTCTACGGAGGGATCTTGCTGTGGTGTGGCGGATGTTGCTCTAAAGAGTGTTGTATGGGCTGACCCTAACATGTGGTGGTATTTAGCCCCCTGGTGAATCCCGTCCGTCTGAAAGTCAAGGGGTGAATCCGGTGGTAATTGACCTTATGAGGTAGGATATGCGAGGCCCTGAGAGGTAACAATACTGTAGGACCGTCATATCGAGACCCTCATACATGCGGGGTGGTGTGGTGGCATGTCGGAAGACTTGCGCGTCTCGGGAAATTAATGGCCCCCCTCACACGACGGCGATGACACTGCGGTAGTAGGCGTTACTGCGAAGCGATGCGGCGTGAATATTATTAAATACTCAAGATGCGATAAAATCATGAGTTTTTTACATGGCATGGGCACATATGCTATAGGACCGATGGTAATTTTTCATAATTTTTCGTGATGGAAAATGTCTCTAGACTTCCCTCTCTGGCGGATTGCTCTTATGGCGTCTCTGTTATGTGGCGTGACCTCAAGAGCTAACATGAAATCAAATCTTGCGTGGCTGACCTCTCTGAAGTCTGGAAGTGTTGTGGCGGTTGCAAATGCCGGCTTGCGTCTCCGGTGTACCCCCCCTCTCCGCAGACGGCGCTCGCCCTTGACTTGGAGGAGAAAGCAGACGCTGTCGGGTCTACGGAGGGATCTTAACGTGGGTGTGGCGGGATGTTGCTCTAAAGTGTTCGTATTGGCTGACCCTAACATGGCCGGTGGAGAGGTCCACTGGTCAAAGCCGTCCGTGGGGAAGTCAAAGGTAGATCTCGTGGTCAGCAGCTCCGAGGTTAGGCGGGATGAGGCCCAGAAGTGCTGAAATGCCACGGAGGCGTCATACCCAGCCCCTCATACATTTGAGGGTGGTGTGGTGGCATGTCAGAAGAAACCACAGCGTCTCGGGGTGTGCCCCTCACTACAGACTGGTAGCATCGCTTGGCACCTGGAGAAGCAGACCTTGGCGGGTCTACTACGGAGGGATCTTCTTATGGGTGTGGCGGGATGTTGCTCTAAAGAGTGTTCGTATGGAGCTGACCCTAACGCAAATAGGGTGGATAGAGCCTTTAGTCGAAATCCCGTCCGATCTGAAAGTCAAAGGCTGAATCCGGTGGTCGAGCCTTCTGAGGTTAGGCGGGGACGGGGGCCACTGGAGGTATGATACCCTTGGGACCATAGCATCGGGCCCTCATGCATGCGAGTTGGTGTGGTGGCGTATCAGAAGAAGCGACCGCACGGTCTCGAGGGTGTAGCCCCCCTCACAGACGAGCGATGACACACGGTGATAGGCGGTCTGCGGAAGCGATGCGGCGTGAATATTATTAAATACTCGGGAAGCCTTGATAAAATCATGAGTTTTTTACATGGCGTGGGCACATGTGCTATAGGACCGATGGTAATTTTTTAATAATTTTTTTCGTGATGGAAGTATATGAACACTTCCCTCTGTGGATTGCTCTTAGCGGCGTCATAATGGCGGCTGACCTCAGAGAATAATATCTGCGTCAAATCTTGCGTGGCGACCTCTCACAATCACGGAAGTGTTGTGGCGGTTTGAAATACAAGCCGCAGCGTCTCAAGTGTATTACCCCCTCACAGACGAAGCTGGCTAAGCCAGCTGTAAACGAAGCAGACGCGTCGGTCTACATGGAGTGATCTTGGCTGGGTGTGGCCGGATGTTGCTCTAAAGTGTTACCGTATTGGCTGACCCTAACATGGACGGGTGGAGAGGTCCACTGGTGGCTTCCGTCCGTGGGAAGTCAAAGGGTGAATCTCGTGGTCAACCCAGCCGCGGTTAGTTGGGGCCGAAGGCTACGAGGGGTAACAATGCCACCGGGCGTCCTTGCCGACCCCTCATACATGCTGATGGTGTTGTGGCATGTCCAGAAAGTGACACCGTCTCGAGGTGTGCCCCCTCCCCAGACAGGCGCTTCAACTACTGGAGGAAAAGCAGACCGTGAGGTCTACGTGGGGATCTTGCTGGGGTGTGGCCGGATGTTGCTCTAAAGTGTTATTATGGGCTGACCCTAACATGACGGGGTGGATGAGCCCGCTGGTCAAATCCCGTCCGTGCACAGTCAAAGGCTAGATCCGGTGGTCAACACTGCTGGGTTAGGGCGGGGCCAGGGCCCTGGGAGTAACAATGCCAGCAGGACCATCGCATCGACCCCTCTGTGCATGCGGGGTGGTGTGGTGGCATGTCAGAAAGAGGCGTGCGCGTCTCAGGTGTGGCCCCCCTCCCGGATGATGATGACACCTGCGGATAGTGGGCGATTAGCCCGGAAACGATAGGCGTGAATATTGATAAATACTGGGGCTGATAAATCATGAGTTTTTACATGGCGTGGGCACATGTGCTATATAGGACCGATGGTAATTTTCATAATTTTTACTTGATGGAAATGTCGAACACTTCCTCTGCGGCTTGCTCTTGGCGCGTCTGGATGTTGCCGTGACCTCCGAGGGAGCTAACATGAATCAAATCTTGCGTAAGCGGACTCTCTACAAGTCTGGAGGTGTTGTGGCGGTTGCAAATGCGTACCAGCGTCTCAAGGAGTACCCCCCCCTCCGCAGACGGTGCATGCCCGCCAGCTTTTTGAGAAGCGGACCTTGTCCAGATCTACGGAGGGATCTTCTGTGGATGTGGCGGATGTTGCTCTAAAGTGTTGTGTATGGACTGACCTAACACGGCCAAGATGGATGTCCCTTGGTCAAAATCCGTAAAATGGGAAGTCAAAGGAGTGAATCCGTGGTGTGAGCTCGGGGAGTTAGCGGGACCTGGCCCAGAGAGATGTAATGCCGGGCGTATTCTGACCCCTCATATCACGGTGGTGTGGTGGCATGTCAGAAGAAATGCAGCGTCTCGAGTGTGCCCTACGCAGACGTGTGGCCAGGGCTGGAGAAGCAGACCGTCAGGTCTACGGAGGGATCTTGCTATGTTTAGTGCTTGGATGTTGCTCCTAAAGAAGTGTTAAGTATGGGCTGATTAACATGGCGCAGGTGGATATGCCTTTGGTGAATCCGTCCATGCAAAGTCGAAGGCTAGATCCGTGGTCAAGCAGCTCTGAGGGTTAGGCGGGGCCAGGGGCCTGAGGGTAGCAATGCCACCCGAGTGTGCATCAGGCCCTCATACATGCCGTGCAGTGTCTTTGGCATGTCGAGAAGAAGCGACAGCGTCTCGGAAGTGTGCCCCCCTCACAGACGGCGGAAGTGTTGTAAAGGCTGTATTTACAAGAAAGTGAGTGGAAGCACTCTGACCTTTCGATAAGTATATGTGAATGACATATTGTTGATCGAAATAATGTAGAATTATTCGCAAAGCATAAGGAGTGTTTGAAAGAGAGTTTTCAAGAAAGACCTCGGTGAAGCTTCTTACATATTGAGCATCAAGATCTATAGAGATAGATCAAGGCGCTTGATAAGTTTTTCAATGAATACATACCTTGACAAGATTTTGAAGTAGTTCAAAATGGAACAGTCAAGAAGAGTTCTTGCCTGTGTTACAAGGTGTGAGATTGAGTGACTCAAAACCCGACCCGACAGAAGATAGAAGAGAATGAGTCATTCCCTATGCATCAGCCATAGGTTCTATAAAGTATGTCATGCCATCTATTGCATACCTACCACTAAGCTTGGGGGGTGCAATAGTGATCTGGAATGAATCAATGGACAGCAGTCAAAATTATCCTTAGCGGAATAAGGATATGTTTCTCGATTATGCAAGTGAAAAAAGATTAGTAAGTAAAGAGTTACGTCGATGCAAGTTTTAACACTAATCTAGATGACACAGGTCTCAATCTGGATACATATTGAAAGTAGAACAATTAGCTAGAGTAGCTCCGTGCGAGCATTGTAGACATAGAAATTTACTTACTGACTCTGAATGTGCGAGACCGTTGATTAAAATTATCTCATAAGCAAAACATGATCACACCTTAGTACTCTTTGGGTGTTAATCACATAGCGATGTGAACTGATTACTGACTCTAGTAAACCCTTTGGGTGTTGGTCACATGTCGATGTAAACGGGTGTTAACCACATATAGATGTGAACTATTGATGTTAAATCACATGGCTGATGTGAACTAGATTATTGACTCTAGTGCAAGTGGGAGCTGAAGGAAATATGCCTAAATAATAATAAGATTATTTATTTCCTTATATCATGATAAATGTTTATTATTCATGCTAGAATTGTAACAAACATAATACATGTGAATACATAGACAAGCAGTGTCACTAGTATACCTACTAGACTAGCTCGTTAATGAAGATGGTTATGTTTCCTAAACCATAGGCATGAGTTGTCATTTGATTAGGGATCACATCATTGGGAGAATGATGTGATTGACTTACAATCCGTTAACAGCACTTGATCGTTTAGTATGTTGCTTATGCTTTCTTCATGACTTATACAAAGTTCACGCAACTATGAGATTATGCAACTCCGTTTACGGGAGGAACACTTTGTGTGCTACCAGCGTCTAGCATTGCGGGTGATTATAAAGGTACTCTGGTGTCTCAAAAGTATATGTTGAGTTGGCATAATTGAGATTGGTTTTGTCACTCGGTTGTGGGAGAGGTATCTACGGGCCCTTCGGTAATACTCATCACCTAAGCCTTGCAAGCATTGTAACTAATGGTTTGTTATGAAATGATGTATTATAGAGCGAGTAAAGAGACTTGCGGTAGCAGATTGAACTAGGTATTGGATAAGCGATCGAATCTCGGGCAAGTAACTACCGATGACAAAGGAACAACGTATGTTGTTATGCGGTTTGACCGATAATGATCTTCGTAGAATATGTAGGAACCAATATGAACATCCGGTTCCGCTTGTGTTATGACGAGAATAGTTCTAGGTCATGTCTACATAGTTCTCGAACCGTGGAATCCATGCAGCTTAACGTTCTGTGATTTTATTATGAGTTTATAAGTTTTGATGTCGAAGTTTGTTAGGTCCGGATGTGATCACGGACATGGCGAGGAGTCTCGAAATGGTCGAGACATAAAATCGATATATTGGAAGCCTATGTTTGGACTTGGAAGGTTCGGATGAAATCAGGTTTTACGGAACACGGAGGTTACGGAACCCTCCGGGGAATCAATGGGCCTTGATGGGCCATAAGGGAGAAAGGAGGGCGGCCGAGGGCGGGCGCGCGTCCGAATAGGACAAGGAGAGGCGGCACCCTTCCCTTCCCCAAGTCTAATCCAACTAGGAAGGGGGGTCCTACTCGGTGGATGGGACTCCTCCGCGCCCTCTAGGGCAGCCGCACCCCCCTTGCTCCTTTATATCTGGGGGCAGGGGCACTGACTACAAGTTGATCTACGGATCGTTCCTTAGCGTGTCGGTGCCCCCTCCTATTCACTTGGGTCATGTTGCGGGCTTAAGCGAAACCTGCCCGACGATCATATCGTCGCGGGCTTAAGTGAAGCCCTGCGTCCAGTGGAGCATCATCATCGTCCTGCCTTGTCGTGCGGTGGAACTCATCTGGCCTTTGGATGGGAGCAGGGGATCGTCATCGAGCTGAGCGTGTGCTGAACTTGGGTGCGTCCGTTGGTACTTGGATCATTCGGATCGTGAAGGCGTGCGACTACATCAACAGCGTTGTTATAACACTTCCGCTTCGGTCTCAAGTGCGACATACAGCACTGGAGAAGCAGACGCGTCGGGTCTACGGAGGGATCTTCTTGTGGGTTTGGCCGGATGTTGCTCTAAAGTGTTAGTATGGGCTGACCTAACACGGCCGGGTGGATAGTTCCTTTGGTCAAAACCCGTCTGTGCAAAGTCAAGGGCTAGATCCGTGGTCAAACGCTCTGAGGGTTAGGCGGGGCCGGGGGCCTGGGGGTAGCAATGCCACCCGGCGTCGCACGGGCCCTCATACATGCCGTGCAGTGTCTTGGCATGTCAGAAGAAGCTGACACGCGTCTCAGGTGTGCCCCCTCACAGACGGCCTTGCCCGGCACTGGAGAGAAGCAGACGCGTCGGGTCTACGGAGGGATCTTCTTGTGGGTTTGGCCGGATGTTGCTCTAAAGTGTTAGTATGGGCTGACCTAACACGGCCGGGTGGATAGTTCCTTTGGTCAAAACCCGTCTGTGCAAAGTCAAGGCTAGATCCGTGGTCAAGCGCTTCTGAGGTTAGGCGGGGCAGGGGGCCACAGGGGGTAGCAATGCCACCGGCGTCGCACGGGCCCTCATACATGTCGTCTGATGTCTTGGCATGTCAGAAGAAGCGGCACGGTCTCGGGTGTGCCCCCTCACAGACGGCGCCGCCTTGGCACTGGAGAAGCAGACGCGTCGGGTCTACGGAGGGATCTTCTTGTGGGTTTGGCGGATGTTGCTCTAAAGTGTTCGTATGGGCTGACCTAACACGGCCGGGTGGATAGTTCCTTTGGTCAAAACCCGTCTGTGCAAAGTCAAGGCTAGATCCGTGGTCAAGCGCTCTAGGGTTAGGCGGGGCCAGGGGCCCTAGGGGGTAGCAATGCCACCCGGCGTCATGCGGGCCCTCATACATGCCGTCTGTGTCTTGGCATGTCAGAAGAAGCGGCACGCGTCTCAGGGTGTGCCCCCCTCACAGACGGCGCTTGCGCTTGCACACTGGAGAAGCAGACGCGTCGGGTCTACGGAGGGATCTTCTTGTGGGTTTGGCGGATGTTGCTCTAAAGTGTTCGTATGGGCTGACCTAACACGGCCGGGTGGATAGTTCCTTTGGTCAAAACCCGTCTGTGCAAAGTCAAGGGCTAGATCCGTGGTCAAGCGCTCTGAGGGTTAGGCGGGGAAGGGGGCCCTGAGGGGTAGCAATGCCACCCAGCGTCGCACGGGCCCTCATACATGTCGTCTGTGTCTTGGCATGTCAGAAGAAGCGACGCATCTCAAGGTGTGCCCCTCACAGACGACGCCGCCTTGCCCGGCACTGGAGAAGCAGACGCGTCGGGTCTACGGAGGGATCTTCTTGTGGGTTTGGCGGATGTTGCTCTAAAGTGTTAGTATGGGCTGACCTAACACGGCCGGGTGGATAGTTCCTCTGGTCAAAACCCGTCTGTGCAAAGTCAAGGCTAGATCCGTGGTCAAGCGCTCTGAGGTTAGGCGGGGCCAGGGGCCACAGGGGTAGCAATGCCACGAGTGTCGCATGGGCCCTCATACATGCCGTCTGTGTCTTTGGCATGTCAGAAGAAGCGACACGGGTCTCGGGGTGTGCCCCCTCACACAGACGGCGCCGCCTTGCCGGCACTGGAGAGAAGCAGACGTCGGGTCTACGGAGGGATCTTCTTGTGGGTTTGGCCGGATGTTGCTCTAAAGTGTTCGTATGGGCTGACCTAACACGGCCGGGTGGATAGTTCCTTTGGTCAAAACCCGTCTGTGCAAAGTCAAAGGCTAGATCCGTGGTCAAGCGCTTCTGAGGGTTAGGCGGGGCCAGGGGCCCACAGGGGGTAGCAATGCCACCGAGCGTCGCCGGGCCCTCATACATGCCGTCTGAGTGTCTTGGCATGTCGAAGAAGCGACACAGGTCTCGGGGTGTGCCCCCTCACACAGGCGCCGCTTGCCCGGCACTGGAGAAGCAGACGCGTCGGGTCTACGGAGGGATCTTCTTGTGGGTTTGGCCGGATGTTGCTCTAAAGTGTTCGTATGGGCTGACCTAACACGGCCGGGTGGATAGTTCCTTTGGTCAAAACCCGTCTGTGCAAAGTCAAAGGCTAGATCCGTGGTCAAGCGCTACTAGGGTTAGGCGGGGCAGGGGGCCACAGGGGTAGCAATGCCACCAGCGTCGCACGGCCCTCATACATGCCGTCTGATGTCTTGGCATGTCAGAAGAAAGCGACAGCGTCTCGGGGTGTGCCCCCTCTGACAGACGGCGCGCCGCCCGGCACTGGAGAAGCAGACGCGTCGGGTCTACGGAGGGATCTTCTTGTGGGTTTGGCCGGATGTTGCTCTAAAGTGTTAGTATGGGCTGACCTAACACGGCCGGGTGGATAGTTCCTTTGGTCAAAACCCGTCTGTGCAAAGTCAAAGGCTAGATCCGTGGTCAAGCGCTTCTGAGGGTTAGGCGGGGCCAGGGGCCACAGGGGTAGCAATGCCACCCAGCGTGCATGCCGGGCCCTCATACATGCCGTGCAGTGTCTTGGCATGTCAGAAGAAGCGACGCAGCGTCTCGGGGTGTGCCCCTCTCACAGACGGCCGCCGCCTTGCCCACACTGGGAGAAGCAGACGCGTCGGGTCTACGGAGGGATCTTCTGTGGGTTTGGCCGGATGTTGCTCTAAAGTGTTAGTATGGGCTGACCTAACACGCCGGGTGGATAGTTCCTTTGGTCAAAACCCGTCTGTGCAAAGTCAAAGGCTAGATCCGTGGTCAAGCCTTCTGAGGTTAGGCGGGGCCAGGGGCCACAGGGGGTAGCAATGCCACCAGTGTCATGCACGGGCCCTCATACATGCCGTCTGATGTCTTGGCATGTCAGAAGAAGCAACGCGCGTCTCAGGTGTGCCCCCTCACAGACGACGGCGCATGCCGGCACACTGGAGAAGCAGACGCGTCGGGTCTACGGAGGGATCTTCTGTGGGTTTGGCCGGATGTTGCTCTAAAGTGTTAGTATGGGCTGACCTAACACGGCCGGGTGGATAGTTCCTTTGGTGAAAACCCGTCGTGCAAAGTCAAAGGCTAGATCCGTGGTCAAGCGCTTCTGAGGTTAGGCGGGGCCGGGGGCCCTAGGGGGTAGCAATGCCACCGGCGTGCACAGGCCCTCATACATGCCGTGCAGTGTCTTGGCATGTCGAAGAAGCGACTGCGTCTCAGGGGTGTGCCCCCTCACAGACGGCGCCGCCGCCCGGCACTGGAGAAGCAGACGCGTCGGGTCTACGGAGGGATCTTCTTGTGGGTTTGGCCGGATGTTGCTCTAAAGTGTTAGTATGGGCTGACCTAACACGGCCGGGTGGATAGTTCCTTTGGTGAAAACCCGTCGTGCAAAGTCAAAGGCTAGATCCGTGGTCAAGCGCTATGAGGGTTAGGCGGGGCCAGGGGCCCTAGGGGTAGCAATGCCACCGGCGTCGCACGGGCCCTCATACATGTCGTCTGTGTGTTGGCATGTCAGAAGAAGCGACGCGCGTCTCAGGGTGTGCCCCCTCCACAGACGGCGCCGCCGCCCGGCTTTGGAGAAGCAGACGCGTCGGGTCTACGGAGGGATCTTCTTGTGGGTTTGGCCGGATGTTGCTCTAAAGTGTTCGTATGGGCTGACCTAACACGGCCGGGTGGATAGTTCCTTTGGTCAAAACCCGTCTGTGCAAAGTCAAGGGCTAGATCCGTGGTCAAAGCTACGAGGGTTAGGCGGGGCCAGGGGCCACAGGGGTAGCAATGCCACCGGCGTCGCACGGGCCCTCATACATGTCGTCGTGCAGTGTCTTGGCATGTCGAAGAAGCGACACAGCGTCTCGGGGTGTGCCCCTCTCACACAGACGCCGCCGCCGCCGGCTTTGGAGAAGCAGACGCGTCGGGTCTACGGAGGGATCTTCTTGTGGGTTTGGCCGGATGTTGCTCTAAAGTGTTCGTATGGGCTGACCTAACACGGCCGGGTGGATAGTTCCTTTGGTGAAAACCCGTCTGTGCAAAGTCAAGGGCTAGATCCGTGGTCAAAGCGCTCTGAGGGTTAGGCGGGGGCAGGGGCCTGAGGGGTAGCAATGCCACCGGCGTCGCACGGGCCCTCATACATGTCGTCAGTGTCTTGGCATGTCAGAAGAAGCGGCACGCGTCTCGGGGTGTGCCCCCTCGCAGACGGCGCCTCATGCCCACACTGGAGAAGCAGACGCGTCGGGTCTACGGAGGGATCTTCTTGTGGGTTTGGCCGGATGTTGCTCTAAAGTGTTCGTATGGGCTGACCTAACACGGCCGGGTGGATAGTTCCTTTGGTCAAAACCCGTCTGTGCAAAGTCAAGGCTAGATCCGTGGTCAAGCGCTTCTGAGGGTTAGGCGGGGCCAGGGGGCCACAGGGGGGTAGCAATGCCACCGAGCGTGCACGGGCCCTCATACATGCCGTCAGTGTCTTGGCATGTCAGAAGAAGCGATGCAGCGTCTCAGGTGTGCCCCCTCACAGACGGCCTTGCTTGCCGGCACTGGAGAAGCAGACGCGTCGGGTCTACGGAGGGATCTTCTTGTGGGTTTGGCGGATGTTGCTCTAAAGTGTTAGTATGGGCTGACCTAACACGGCCGGGTGGATAGTTCCTTTGGTGAAAACCCGTCTGTGCAAAGTCAAGGCTAGATCCGTGGTCAAGCGCTCTGAGGGTTAGGCGGGGCCAGGGGCCGCGTCGGGGGGGGGGGTAGCAATGCCACCCGAGTGTCGCACGGGCCCTCATACATGCCGTCAGTGTCTTGGCATGTCGAAGAATCTGACACGGTCTCGGGTGTGCCCCTCACCTGCAGACGGCGCCGCCCGGCACTGGAGAAGCAGACGCGTCGGGTCTACGGAGGGATCTTCTTGTGGGTTTGGCCGGATGTTGCTCTAAAGTGTTCGTATGGGCTGACCTAACACGACCGGGTGGATAGTTCCTTTGGTCAAAACCCGTCTGTGCAAAGTCAAAGGCTAGATCCGTGGTCAAGCGCTCTGAGGTTAGGCGGGGCCAGGGGCCACAGGGGTAGCAATGCCACCAGCGTCATGCCGGGCCCTCATACATGCCGTCTGTGTCTTGGCATGTCGAAAGAGCGCAGCGTCTCGGGGTGTGCCCCCTCACAGACCCGCATGCCCGGCTTTGGAGAAGCAGACGCGTCGGGTCTACGGAGGGATCTTCTTGTGGGTTTGGCCGGATGTTGCTCTAAAGTGTTAGTATGGGCTGACCTAACACGGCCGGGTGGATAGTTCCTCTGGTCAAAACCCGTCTGTGCAAAGTCAAAGGCTAGATCCGTGGTCAAGCGCTCTGGTTAGGCGGGGCCAGGGGCCACAGGGGTAGCAATGCCACCGAGTGCATGCACGGGCCCTCATACATGCCGTCTGTGTCTTTGGCATGTCAGAAGAAGCGACACGGGTCTCGGGTGTGCCCCCTCAGGCAGACGGCGCCGCCGCCCGGCACTGGAGAAGCAGACGCGTCGGGTCTACGGAGGGATCTTCTTGTGGGTTTGGCCGGATGTTGCTCTAAAGTGTTCGTATGGGCTGACCTAACACGGCCGGGTGGATAGTTCCACTGGTCAAAACCCGTCGTGCAAAGTCAAAGGCTAGATCCGTGGTCAAGCGCTATAGGGTTAGGCGGGGCGGGGGCCCTAGGGGTAGCAATGCCACCCGGCGTTGCACGGGCCCTCATACATGCCGTCTGTGTCTTGGCATGTCAGAAAAGCGGCACGCGTCTCAAAGTGTGCCCCCTCACAGACGGCCTTGCCCTGGCGGCTTTGGAGAAGCAGACGCGTCGGGTCTACGGAGGGATCTTCTTGTGGGTTTGGCCGGATGTTGCTCTAAAGTGTTCGTATGGGCTGACCTAACACGGCCGGGTGGATAGTTCCTTTGGTGAAAACCCGTCTGTGCAAAGTCAAAGGCTAGATCCGTGGTCAAGCGCTCTGAGGGTTAGGCGGGGCCAGGGGGCCACAGGGGGTAGCAATGCCACCGAGTGTGCCGGGCCCTCATACATGTCGTCTGAGTGTCTTGGCATGTCAGAAAAGCGGCATGCGTCTCGGGGTGTGCCCCCTCTGCAGACGGCGCCGCCCTTGCTTGCACTTTGGAGAAGCAGACGCGTCGGGTCTACGGAGGGATCTTCTGTGGGTTTGGCGGATGTTGCTCTAAAGTGTTCGTATGGGCTGACCTAACACGGCCGGGTGGATAGTTCCTTTGGTGAAAACCCGTCTGTGCAAAGTCAAAGGCTAGATCCGTGGTCAAGCGCTACATGGTTAGGTGGGGCCAGGGGCCACAGGGGGTAGCAATGCCACCGAGTGTCGCACGGGCCCTCATACATGCCGTCTGATGTCTTGGCATGTCGAAAATCGACGCAGGTCTCGGGTGTGCCCCTCACTGCAGACGGCGCCGCCCCGGCTTTGGAGAAGCAGACGCGTCGGGTCTACGGAGGGATCTTCTTGTGGGTTTGGCCGGATGTTGCTCTAAAGTGTTCGTATGGGCTGACCTAACACGGCCGGGTGGATAGTTCCTTTGGTGAAAACCCGTCGTGCAAAGTCAAGGCTAGATCCGTGGTCAAGCGCTCTGAGGTTAGGCGGGGCCGGGGGCCACAGGGGTAGCAATGCCACCGGCGTCGCACGGGCCCTCATACATGCCGTCTGAGTGTCTTGGCATGTCAGAAGAAGCGGACAGCGTCTCGGTGTGCCCCCTCACTGCAGACGGCGCCGCCCGGCACTGGAGAAGCAGACGCGTCGGGTCTACGGAGGGATCTTCTTGTGGGTTTGGCCGGATGTTGCTCTAAAGTGTTCGTATGGGCTGACCTAACACGGCCGGGTGGATAGTTCCTTTGGTGAAAACCCGTCGTGCAAAGTCAAAGGCTAGATCCGTGGTCAAGCGCTACAAGGTTAGGCGGGGCCAGGGGGCCACAGGGGTAGCAATGCCACCCGGCGTCGCACGGGCCCTCATACATGCCGTGCAGTGTCTTGGCATGTCAGAAGAAGCGACTGCAGCGTCTCGGGGTGTGCCCCCTCACAGACGGCGCCGCCGCTTGGCACTTGGGGCAGAGAAGCAGACGCGTCGGGTCTACGGAGGGATCTTCTTGTGGGTTTGGCGGATGTTGCTCTAAAGTGTTCGTATGGGCTGACCTAACACGACCGGGTGGATAGTTCCACTGGTCAAAACCCGTCTGTGCAATGTCAAAGGACTAGATCCCGTGGTCAAACCCTACGAGGTTAGGCGGGAATGGGCCCTGGGTGGTAGCAATGCCACCCGAGCGTCGCACCGGGCCCTCATACATGTCGTCTGATGTCTTGGCATGTCGAAGAAGCGACACGCATCTCAGGTGTGCCCCCTCACAGACGGCGCCCTTGGCACTGGAGAAGCAGACGCGTCGGGTCTACGGAGGGATCTTCTTGTGGGTTTGGCCGGATGTTGCTCTAAAGTGTTCGTATGGGCTGACCTAACACGGCCGGGTGGATAGTTCCTTTGGTCAAAACCCGTCTTTGCAAAGTCAAAGGCTAGATCCGTGGTCAAGCGCTCTGAGGTTAGGCGTGGCCGGGGCCCAGAGGGGTAGCAATGCCACCGGCGTCGCACGGGCCCTCATACATG
>JAHIAM010019256.1:0-10227 GCA_021605205.1 Aegilops longissima
CTTCCCCCTCTTCTCGGTAGAGCCCCCAGGACCGATGCCTGCCCTTGTGATCGACTCCTAAATCGTCGGCGCCCTCCTCTCTTGCCAAAGCAACCAGGCAAGCCCCCTTGATCACGGATATCGCCTACTCTTCTCTATCTCTTGCATTAGAGTAGTGTAGCATATTCTTGCTGAGATACTCTATCTTCTCTGCATAGCTTTGTCCTTGTTACTCTTGTTGTTACCTTTACACGCAATCCTATATGCTTAGTATAGGATGCTAGTACATTCATCTGTGGCCCTACATTCTTGTCCGTGCGCCGTGCTATACTATCGGGCCGTGATCACTCGGAGGAGGTGATCACGGTATATACTATATACTTATACATGATACATGTGGTGACTAAAGTCGAGATTGGCTTGTGGAGCACATGGTGATTCACGCAGTTGAGGTGAAAGGACCTTTGTCCCGGCAGCCCTCTGGATGGATCTTTGAGGCGGAGGCGGCCAGGCGAGGTTGAGACCGCCTAGGAGAGAGGTGGGCACAGGCGTGTTCGGATTCGCGGATACTAACTCTGCACTTGAGGTCTTGGTATTTGATCTGGGTTGGCTCTGAGCCTATCGCACTAACCATCTCGCGGGAGTAGTTATGGGTATCCGGCGTCGTGGTATCGGCGACGCTTGAGTCGGCGTGACGAATGGCGGTTATTTGGATTGGTTGGAGAGCCCGATGGAAATGGGTCCTTCCGCAGCGTCGCTATAGCGTGCGAGGTGCTTTTTCGGCGATGGGCGGACCCTGTGGCGGCTTAGGTTTAGACGGCGTGTTGGCCTCTCTGTTGTGCCTAGGTGGGGCTGCGGCGTGTTGATCTTCATGACGGGCATGACCGGGAAAGTGTGTCCGGCCAAATGGGATCAGCGTCTTGGGTAAGATGGTGCACCCTGCGAGGAAGTTAATCTATTGAATAGCCGTGATCTTGATAACAGGGCGACTTGGAGTTGTACCTTGAGCTTATGACAACTAGAACGGGATACTTGATAAAACACACCCTTCCAAGTGCGGATACAACCGGTGGTCGCTCTCTCTCGAGGATATGAGGAGGGATGGCGGGTAGGATTATTGCTATGTGATGTTACTTGGAGGACTTCAGATTGTCCTCTTCTACTGTTGCAGGCGGGGTGACGAAAAGAGTCTTCGATAAGACTAGCTATCCCCCTCTTATTACGGCATTACTGCGATTCGGTCCAGCGATATGCCCTTTACACATATATCCATGCATATGTAGTGTAGCTCCTTGCTTTATGAGTACTTTGGATGAGTACTCACGGTTGCCTTGTTCCCCTTTTTCCCCTACCTCTACTCGATTGCTGCAACAGACGATGGAGCCGGGGCGAGGCATACACGTCGATGGCTACTACTACTCTGGAGGTGCCTACTACTACGTGCAGCCGGCGGCGACCGAGAGGAGCTAGGAGGATCCCGAGGCGGGAGGCCTGCGCCTCTTCGATCTGTATCGGTTTGTGCTAGCCTTCTTAAAGCAAACTTGTTTAACATATGTACGTACTCGGATATTGTTGCTTCCATGACGCTGGTCTATGATCGAGCACTTGTATTCGAGCCCTCGAGGCCCTGGCTTGTATTATGATGCTTGTATGACTTATTTTATTTGTAGAGTTGTGTTGTGATATCTTCCGTGAGTCCTGATCTTGATCGTACACATTTGCGTGCATGATTAGTGTCTGATTAAATCGAGGCGTCTAAGATGATTGTCGAGCCATTGCTGTAGGAATCCCCTTCACACTCCTTGGCGAAGTCGAGTCTAGACATTGCCAAAACTTTTACTAACTTGGCTGTGTGCCTTACAGGCCCACGTCGCCATCGGGTGGTACTAGGATCTTTTACTCCTCGACCTTTACTGCGGGATTACGAACTCTCTTCTATTCGGGTTAAACGATTTTTACTAAAATCTAACTTTAGGTTCTCGAAAATACTTTCTACTGGAGAGGCCCTTGATCCGGATGATCACCGATTGCACGGAAGATTTCGGAGATACTCTTTGATATTCTCTTGAGACTTTGTGCCCATCACTTTTGCTATTCCGACCACCGATAAATCATTATGGAAAACTACTTACACTTGCCATTCATCGATCATCCCCATTGATCTTGTTATTACAAGATACCCAGAAGTTTTCTCTATTGTTCGAGAATACTTTGTGCCTACTACCTAGCAGTTCTTTGCCACATGAATACCCTTCAAATAAATCCTCGCGCTTGTCGGTATCCGCTCATCCCGATTGTTCATGTGTTTCACAAAAGTCTTCAAAATACTATTGATCTTCGAAAATCCTCTGGAGCCTTTGGCTCTTGAAATTCTTAACTTGCTTGCATTATGGTTAATCCCATAAGTCTCGTAGTCATATTGACATTCCTTGTCATTATCATTTTGAGTCTGTTGACTCAATATGTTTCTGAATACTACATAATCATCATTGATCCTTATAAATTACCTTTCGGTTTGCTGCCATTCTTTTAAGCTGGAATTGGTTCTCGACCAATCAAATTGTAGATTGATTGTACCTTAAGGCTATTCAACTTATCCATCCCTAATCGAGCATTGCTTGATCCCTTGATTTAGGAATCATAATTCCTTTGCATTTGACAATTGAGTTAGTCGGTTGTTTCTATAATTTGATCTCCTTGCATTCTTCTTCCTCTAGTTAGTCACGATGCTCACATCGGATCCCTTGTGGACCACAGATCCTTTGTTGGATTTTATCGACAACGCCCTTCATATTCAATAACCTTGTGAGCCTTTCTCCGATACATAATGCCTTTGGTAAATTGTATCCTCTGCTTTCTCAACCATGCTCTGCCTTGAGCTTGAGTTAATTATTTCTAAAGATTACGGTATATGATTCCAAGAAGCCTATGGGTTGAACATATGCCTTCACTAAACGTGTGAACGAAAGTTTTCACGAATCATACTCTTACGGTGCTTAGCGGATAAAATTTTCAACACTTTGCAACTTCATCGAGCGTGGCGATGAATGAAAGGATATGCATTGGAGAAGTGGAGTCGACCTTGAACTTGTGTTCATGCCCATGGACCACGATGTAGATCTTATCATTAAAGCTTCTCTTAAATTAATTATTCCTTTGGTATAAGTTCATCTTATATCGAGGGATCTGCCTTTTACAATAATGGTTCCGCCATGTTCTCTTTTAAATACCATTTCTCGTGCAAGTTTTAGCACTTGTCTTACTGAGAAGCAATACCCCGTCCAACCTCTACTTTGATATGTCATCGAGTATTACCCCTGGTATCTCGAGATTATCATGGGCTGCATAACTTCTAATGAGTTCTTCATCAAGTGCTACCTTCCCACTGATTCCAATTTTTCATGGGCTCACGAGTTATTAAACACTCAAAGACCACCGATAAGCGAACCGAGTCCGCTTTTCACGGTTCAACAACTCTTCGATAGCTTCTATAAGTGCGAGTTTGTACCCGACCACGCCATTCCTAGCTTGTTTGGCTATATCATTGTCGTGATTATTTTATGCTATACTACCGGTCCTTCTTCTCGGAGCACAATTTTCGGCGATAGACTAACCTTCGTCGATCCTCATTGTCATATCATTTCGCCTTGAACAACAAGCTTGGTTTTGAGTTTGTGTCGTACCCTTGGTTCCAATAACCTTTCACTTCATCATTACTTTGACTTGATGTAAATGGCGATCGATTACATCTTCATGAACTCTCGCGACAAAGGTTAGCGTGATCATCAACATTTGAGCTCATCCGGGATATCAATTGAATTCATGATGAGAAATACCATCCTTGCCCTCGATGAATTGTATTATCATCCGACCACTTTATTGCCTTCCCACCAACACAAGCTTGTTCATGTTTGGTGTTATACCTTGAGTTCCTTGCTACCCAGCAATTGTTCTTCTTACCTCGGAAGTATTACCATTTCTTTTTGTCAAGAATGTGGTGAAGTTTCACCACCTCTTAGAATTCTTGATATCATAATACTTCTTGCCATCTTCGTTCATTCCTTGGTCCCGTGTTGTTTTCAACGGAATCCGAGCAAGTTGAGCTATGGCGTGTGAATTCAAAACTTCTAGCAAGCCTCTTGCTTTGAAGTGAAATTCTGAACTATTGATTATTGAATCACCATTCCGGCGTTGGTCGTGCAACCCAGCCCATACTTGGTGCACCTTTCAACCAATGTTTAAATGTGTATGTTTTCCTCGAGCATACATCATTATACCATTTGATGACAAATGTCATCTTCTTGTTCACATTATATTGAAATCCATCCGTTTGGAATTCTCGATGAATTGTCGTTGAGCCCATCAGCCACCTTCTCATCCTCCTTGGTTTAATGATGAACTATTGCTTCAGAACCGCTCCATGAGTTCATTTCCTAAGAATCTTGAAATGTCATCTTCGTCTATTTGTGTTGCACCTTTTCTTCTCGGACATCCCGAGTGCGAGGTATCATGACACCAATCGGATCTGAATCTCGGTCGAGATATGATGGTTGGGACAACTTTCAAAGTTATGATGTTGATCCTTTGATGACCGGTAACATGATGTCATGCCTACTTTTACGTTTGGAGGACCTATCATTATAGATTCCATTCAGCAAGGTTATCCATTCACCCATGAGGAAATTGTAAGACTTATTCTACAAGTTATTCTGATGGATCCTTCGTGTTCCAAAATCTGATCTTCACATGAAGACCATGTCAATGCTATCTCGAAGCATGTCAATGGTACTCCGATTTTCAACGAGGAACATTTGAAGCCCATGATGCTAAATTTTATCATTTATCCTAACACCGTTGTATGGGTAATGTCATGATATTTCTCTCCTCTTTCCTAAAGGTTTCTCGTTATATCCTATCATGGATATCATCCTCTGCCCATCCGTGGGAAGGATTTACCCCTGAAAGATGTGTTTAAACACATTCTCCTTCCCATTGTTCTATTTAAACATAATAATCACTTTTCCTTTCCATTGGTTTGTTTAAACCCTCTTGTGATCTATATAATATAGCGTTAATATCCACCTTATGTAAACACCTCGGTGTACCATCTTGTGCAGGTGTAACCACATTTACTATTGTTGGTGACATTCCGGTAGCCATCGATGGGCGAGAACTTTGCCTATTGGTCCGCCTCGTTCAGCGAGCGAGAAATAGTTCTCTTAGTCCCTACGCCCTTAGTATCGATGTCGATGCCGATTTATCTGACCGACTACCCTTTGACATATTACTATCATGACCGTGCAAAATGTATTACCCTTCCTCCTTTCAATCACATGGTGCCCATAACCCACGAGATTCCGGGGATCGAAGCGACACTCCTGCACCCCACTCTTCCCAAGGTTGTTCCTCATGGGTGGCCTCGTATGTAATTCACGGGCCCACACTCCCAAAGTGATCTATTTTGGTATCGACGCAATACTCAATCTCATTGCTCTGACCCCTTTACGCATGTTGTTTTAGGACATCGAACAATGGCCTATCCATTTGAAACTTCTCATGGTACCTTCTTACTTTACTCTCGATATTTTCTTAAGTTCAATTAGAGAGTTACTTCCCTACCCATTCACTGGGTTATGTACCCGGATAGTCAACTTTGTAGGCCCGCCCTTCGAGTCTTGCCCCATATCCTTTTCATAGAAATGCGATGAGAGATCCGAAGAAAGGATGGCGACTTGATCATGGTGACTTGAAGCGAGAGAAATGAAGACATCAGCGAAAGGATCAACCTCTTCGATAGGGCAGCCAAGGGCAAGAAGACTCGTTAGGATTTTTAAGCTACGCGCCTTCCCCTTACTCCACCGCTTAAATCTGGGGCGAAATTTCTTGTAATGGAGGAGGATTGTGATGCCGGATAATTGAGACTATATAATCCCAAGCTAAGGGTGCCACGTCACCTCCGTTCTGTGTAATTAAACTCGTTTGATTGAACCCGATTCAAATTCAAATTTAAAACATAAGCAAACAACAAAAGTTTCCAAACTTTAAAACTGAAATGTTAGGAGTGAACTAAATAATGCATAGGTAATTATGGTGGAGATACCACACTTTTATAAAATGCTTAAATGAGCTATAAGAGTTTAAACAGTAGCTAAAACAATTAATTAAATGTCTTGTACAATTAATAAATTACTAAACTATTTTATTTTGTCACAACTTTTTGTGGCATTGGGGTATTTTGTAACACTAATTTAGGTGCTATTAGTATATTTTATAAAACAAAAGTATATAGAAAATAAAATAGAAAACTAGTAAAAGAAAAAACAAAACAAAACCAAAAGAAAGTAAAAGGAAAAGCCTTCCCCCCTTCTTGGGGCTTGTTGGCTGGACAGGCTAAGTGGGCAACCAAGCCAGTGCCCACCCACCTCCATATCCCACAGGCAACCCCGTCTCCCACTCCCCCACCCCGTTAGCCTCCTGATCCCGATCTGGATCAGGGCATCCCCACCGCCCACGCCGTTCTCCTCGCCTCCCCTTCTCCCGATCTGCCCGAGCTCCTCGCCGCCGCCTCATCCTACCTCCACCTCGCCCCTCGTCAGCGGATCTCGGCCCGTTGCCCGGGCCGGCCGCCCGCCGTCGCCGGGCTGCCTTCGCCTCCGCCACCAGCTGCGCGGCAGAGGCCCTTCCCCAGGCGCCCCTCCATCCCCGCCCGCCCCACCCCTCTCGCTCCCTCGTCTCCTCCCATGGCGGATCTGGATTGGGGCACGACCCCGTCGCCGTCACCACCCCGTCGCCTCCTACCTCGCCAGTGGACCTCGCTCTGCTGCTCTGCCGCGCCAGTGCGCCCCCTTGCCAGGGACCAGCCGCCATCTCGCGGCTTCGCCATCGCCTCGCCGCCCTTGCCTCCTTGCCCGCGCGCTTGGCCGCGCCCGGGGCGAGTTACAACTGGCACTTGTCGATGCGTCGCCCATCCCGAGCGCCTCATCATCGCCTTTGGACCCGGGCTGGGGTGGGGGCCTCAAAGCCATCGCCATCGACCTCCTTCCCGGATGCATCCGTCGATTTTGCCGCTTGATCGCGCCTCCCCAGCGAACTCCGGCCTCGTCGAGACATCCAGCAAAGCTCCGCTGCGAGCGCCGTCCATTTTCCCCCTCCGCTTGCTCGATTAGCCACAGTGCCTGTTGCCGCGAGGCCGAACCCAGCCCGCTACCTGCTGTTAGCGTAGGCGGCGTTCTTAACCTCCCCAGCGACTTATCGCGACCACCGTCTTCACGTGGCGCCTCACCGCTGTCCGGCCGCGCAACCACTTGCCCGTTCTGGCGGAGGGAGATTCCGCGAGCTCCCAGTGGCGTCACCATGTTACTGCCTGCGCCCGGCATGGTCGGCCGATTGAACGTCCCGTGGGCCACTAACAGGTGGACCCATTTGGATTAACCGCTAAGCGGCCTCTAATCTACCATGTGTGGCCGACAAATGGGACCGCGTCCAAATTAACTTGGGATTACCTAAACAAACCTAATAACCTTCTAGGCAATTGGTCCAACCCTTTTAAATTAAGCCACTTCAAAAATAACCACGATTAGCATTGCAGCCAATGACATGTGGGCCACCGTATTAAATTAAACCGGTTTTTTACTAAACTTAAACTATTAATTAGTTAGTCCTTTGCCGAGATGGGGCCACTCCACTAATAAACCCTTTTGGTTGAAATTAAACCACATTAAATAACTCTATATATTGCGATGCCCCCCTTAGTCAGTTTGACCAATCAACTTACATTGTTGTTGACTATGCTATTTCGGCCCAGTCAATGAGGCCCTATCGACCTTTAACAACTCTGCTGGGTACACTTCAATGTCTCTTGATAGCAAGTGCTATTTAATTTCCGATTAATAATAATTCAGAATTTGTTTTAAACTACAAAAATTAATATAAAATAATCTGTAACTTTCGGATGAAAATACTTTGAACATGAAAGTTGCTCGAGAATGGCGAGGCGAATCCGATTCTGGCGGTCGGTTAGTCCTCCACACATCTAACATAGAGAACTGCAGCTTTCCTCCTCCATTTCATCTGTCAAGAAAATGCAAACATCGAGAAAATCTTCCGGATGTTTCCCCCCTTCCGGCAGTACAGCGTAGCTTGCGTTAGAACAAATCTAGCTCTTGATTTGTCTGTTATGCACTTGCTTTACTATGTATTCTTGTTACTTCCCCCTCTTCTCTCGTGGAGACCCCAAGACCGATCTGCCCCATGATACGACTAAATCGTGGCGGCACCCCCTCCTTGCCAAAGCAACCAGGCAAGCCCCTTGATCACGGATGTACGCCTACTCTTCTCTATCTTTGCTTGCATTAGAGTAGTGTAGCATCTTCTACTTTCGAGATACTCCTATCTTTGCTGCATCCTTTGTCCTTGTTACTATTTATTTTTACAACTGCAATCCTATATGCTTAGTATAGGATGCTAGTACATTCATCTGTGGCCCTACATTCTTGTCCGTCTGCCGTGCTATACTATCGGGCCGTGATCACTCGGGAGGTGATCACGGTATATCTATCTTATACATGATACATGTGGTGACTAAAGTCGGGTCGACTTGTGGAGCACCCTTGAGTGATTCACGGTTGGGGGCTGAAAGGACCTTTGTCGGCGGCCCTGGATGGATCTTTGTGCGGAGGCGACAGGCGGTTGAGACCGCCTAGGAGAGGTGGGCTAGCTGATCCCGGCGATTAGCGGATATAACTGCAACAACGAGGTCTTGGTATTTGATCAGGTTAGCTCTGACTTATCGCACTAACCATCTGGCGGGGAGTAGTTATGGGTATCGGCGTCGTGTTGTCAATGACTTACTTGACGTCGGCTGACCAGATGGCCAGGCGGATTGAATTGGAGCGCTGCTAGGCTGGGTCTGCTTCGGCGGCGTCTCGCAACTGTCTTGAGTGTGCTCGGGCGATGGGCCCAGACCCTGGCAACAGGCTTAACTTTAGACGTGTTGGCCTCTGTTGTTGTGCCTGGGGTGGGGCTGCGGCGTGTTGATCTTCAGCGGCCGGGCATGACCGGAAAGTGTCGGCGAAATGGGATCAAGCGTCTTTGGTAAGATGGTGCACCCTGCATGAAATTAATCTATTGGATAGCGAGTGATCTTGATATGGGACTGACTTGGGTTGTACCTTGAGCTTATGACAACTAGAGGCCGGATGCTTGATTAACTACACCCTTTCAAAGTGCAGGATACTGGCGGTTGGTCGCGCTCTCTCGGGGATATGAGGCCGGGATCTTGCCAGGTAGGATTGCTATGTGATGTTACTTGGAGGACTTGGTTGCCCTCCTCTCTACATTACAGAGGCGGGTGTCGAAGCATAGTCTTCGTTAAGACTAGCTATCCCCCTCTTATTACGGCATTATGATTGAGTCCAGATATATGGCCCTTTACACATATATCCATGCATATGTAGTGTAGCTCCTTGCTTCGAATACTTTGGATGAGTGCTCACGCAGTTGCCTTGTTCCCCTTCTTCCCCCTACCTCTACTCGATTGCTGCTTGAGACTATGGAGCCCAGGGAGCGAGCGCCACACGCCGATGAAGACTACTACTGCTGGAGGTGCCTACTACTACTGTGCAACCCGTTGACTTGACCGGGAGTAGCTGGGAGGATCGAGGCGGGAGGCCTTTGCTCCTCTTTACGATCTGTATCAGTTTGTGCTAGCCTTCTTAAAGGCAAACTTGTTTAACTTATGTGCATGCTTTTCGAGATATTGTTGCTTCGTGGCTCGTCTATGATCGAGCACTTGTATTAAAACCCTAGGGCCCCACGGCTTGTATTATGATGCTTGTATGACTTGTTTTATTTGTAGAGGTTGTGTTGTGATATCTTCCGTGAGTCCCCAGTCTTGATACGTACACATTTGCGTGCATGATTGGTGTCTGGTTGAATCGAAGCGTCACATTTGAAAAGGAGGACAAGTGGAAATTAAAATTCCCTCGGTTTTTCTTTCAAGGAGACACTAAAGGAACAAATCCTCAGTTTTTCCTTTGCTCCATTCCTTTGAACCAAATTCATGAATAGTAGTACCATAGAAACTTTCCAATTCCTATGTTTTTCCTTCACTTTTCCTTTCAGAAATTTTGGCGGTTCTAGTAGGAAGGCTTGAGCAAGGAAAATCCTACACTCAAAAATGTTTTTATGCTACTTCTATTACTTTGGACCCGAGCCCTTTGCCCTACTAGCTCAACTTTCGGGCCCATC
>JAHIAM010019259.1:0-11092 GCA_021605205.1 Aegilops longissima
CGTCTCGGCGCTCGTCAAGGAAAGATGGCGGTGCAGGAAAATGTGTACATGGGGCATCGAAGATGGCGCAGGGGCGACCCATGGAGAAACCGTGGAGATTTATTCAATGGTCACGCTGAGCATCGAGGACCTCCACGTAAGTGGGCGGTGCTGAAATCGATGAGCTTTGGCTGGAAGGAGTGCCCTTGGGAAAACGATGAGAAAGGGCCGGAGCCCTGGAAGGTATGGAAGGCGAGGTGCGTATTGCGGGACTTGAGTCTTGGCACAAACTTCGATACACCTCATTGCCTTGATCAAATGCATATCTATAAAAGTCCTTGAGGCTTGCTGCAACAACGATAACATGCGGATAAGACCAAGGATGGGCGAAGGAAAAAAGACTTGCAAGATTTGAAAATCAGGGAAGATCGCACATGCCGCCCGTAAAATGTCGGCGGAGACATAAGGGAAGCGGAGGCACGGGAGAAGAAGGGCAAGAATATAAAGAAAGGGTTATTGCCCTTCCTTCACCTTAAGTGGGTGAGATCAATCAATTCTTTAAGTGCCTTACGGAGTCAAAGTTAGTTCCGATTCTTTGGCAAAGATAAGCGGATATCTAGACCACGGACAAGAAAAGGTTAGGGGATGAAGTCTCATATTTGTCATGTGATGATGGCGAATACTTTGCCCTTAGGGGATAATGGACAAACACGTCCTTGATATTGGTCTCTACAACTTTTTGGCGTCATCTCGAAAAGTCGTTCGTGTGAAGCAGCTCCGAAGGCTACGGGGAAGAGATCGTTGTGATCTTGAATGAGCTTGAGATGTACTTCCCGCCGTTCTTTGGCGTGATGGTGCATCTTGTGTCCATATTGTGGATGACATAATAGACACAGGGCCGTCATTCATGCACAACCAGATCTTTGAGAGGATGAATGGGATCATCAAAGGTTCGTTAAAGTCATGTCCGTCCGGATGGAAGCATCGTCGAGGCTATTTAACACAAGAGTGCATCTCTTTGTAAGAATTTTCTATTGGCGCGGAACCACCGCTGGTGTTAGTGTTGGTTTGCCCGTTAACAAGACGATGGGAGGCTCGAAGGAGATGGTCCTACAGCGGCGAGGAACGCGTGGCATACTCGGATCGTCTGGCGACTTTGTGAGCAAACTTGGTAGTGCTACAACACCTAGGCGAGTAGATCCTTTAGTGGCCTTGCACAAAGAAATTTCATAAAAAAGTATCATGACCGGGGGTATGCAGGGGCCAGGCCGAAGTTAAGACCAACTCCTCTTTCTGCATTGGTTCGAAGGCATATTACTAATCCCGGAGGAGGGCTCTAAGGGACCGGTTGCTCCTTATCACCTTAGTGTTGGGAAGCGTAAGGAAATTCAAAATTTTCCTCGTGTCACCAAGATCTATCTATGGAGAAACCAGCAGGGAAGGAGGTGCATCTACATACCCTTGTAGATCGCTAAGCGGCGTTCAAGTGAAGCAGGGGTTGATGGAGTCTTGTTCGTGATCCAAATCACCCGATGATCCTAGTGCCCGAGCAGACCCGGCGCCTCCGCGTTCAACACCGTACAGCCCGGTGATGTCTCCCATGCCTTGATCCAGAAGGAGGAGAGGAGGGTTGAGAAGACTCCATCCAACAGCAACCAGGCGTGGTGGTGGTGGAGGAATGGCAATCCTGCGGGCCCAAGCACCTCCGGGAGGGAGGAGGTTCACGGGGGGAGGGGGCGCCCGGGGGCTGGTGGGTGCCCTCCTCCCCTCCACTATATATAGGGGCAAGGGGGAGGGGGGCGCCCTTGCCCTTCCTCCAGGAAGAGTGCGGCCAAGAGGGAGGTCCATCCTCCCCAAGGCACCCTCAGTGCCTTCCCCCTTGGACTCTTCCCTCCCCAAGTTTCCTTGGGCCCTCTTGGGGCTGGTGCCCCTTGGATATAGGCCAAAGGCGCCCTCACCCATGTGGCCCCGGAGTGGACCCCCGGGACCCCCCTTCGGCCTCCGGTACAATCCAAGATAAGTCTTTGAAACTTTTGGACAAATAGGACTTCCCATATTTCTTTACCTCCGGACCATTCCGGAACTCCTCGTGACGTCAGGATCCATCGGGACTCAAGACAACATTCGGTAACCATAACAAACTTCCTTTATAACCCTAAGTGAAGGAAATATGCCCTAGAGGCAATAATAAAGTTATTATTTATTTCCTTATATCATGATAAATGTTTATTTTCATGCTAGAATTGTATTAAGGAAACATAATACATGTGTGAATACATAGACAAACAGATAGTCACTAGTATGCCTCTACTAGACTAGCTCATTAATGAAGATGGTTATGTTTCTAACCATAGACATGTGTTGTCATTTGATTAATGGGATCACATCATTAGGAGAATGATGTGATTGACATGACCCATTTCATTAGCTTAGCACTTGATCGTTTAGTATGTTTATGCTATCTTCATGACTTATACAAAGTTCCTTAACTTGAGATTATGCAACTCCGTTTACGGAGGAACCTTTGTGTGCTACCAAACTCCTGGCAATGTGGGTGATTATAAAGGTACTCTACAAGTGTCTCCAAAAGTATATTTGAGTTGGCATGAATCAAGATTAGGTTTGTCACTCCGATTGTGGAGAGGTATCTCTGGGCCTTCTCGGTAATACACATCACATAAGCCTTGCAAGATTGCAACTAATGAGTTAGTTGTGAGATGATGTATTACGGGCGAGTAAAGAGACTTACGTGCAGATTGAACTAGGTATTGGATCAACGATCGAATCTCGGGTAAGTAACATACCGATGACAAAGGGAACAACGTATGTTGTTATGCGGTTTGACCGATAAAGATCTTCGTAGAATATGTAGGAACCAATATGGGCATCGAGGTTCCGCTATTGGTTATTGACCAAGAATGGTTCTAGGTCATGTCTACATAGTTCTCGAACCGTGGAGGGTCCATGCCAAGGTTTGATGGCGGTTATATTATGAGTTTATGTATTTTGATGTACCAAAGGAGTTGGTCCGGATGGATCACGGACATGACAAGGAGTCTCGAAATGTTGAGACATAAAGATTGATATATTGAAGGCTATATTCGGACCGGAAAGGTTCAAGTTTCGGAAGGGAAAGTCGGGAGGGTTTAGGAACCCCGGGGTTGGGCCTATTGGGCCAGAAGAGGCTGCACCGGGAGGTGGCCGCCCCCATGGGAAGTCGGTTGGACTAGGAGGCGCGGCCCCTCCCCTCTTTCTTCCCCCCTTCCCTCTTCCTAGTAGGACTAGGAAGGGAGTCCCCTACTTGGGAGGACTCCCCCCTCCCAGCCCTCCCTAGGGGCCCGGGCCCTCCCCCTTGCTCCATATCACGGGGCGGGGGCCCCTAAACACACAAGTTGATCTTGTGATGGTTCCTTAGCCGTGTCGGTGCCCCCCCACCATATTCCCTCGGTCATATTGGCGGTGCTTAGGCGAAATGCGGATAGAACATCAAGATCGTCACCCACCCGTCGTCTTGGGAACTCCTCCCGAGCTTTCTGGATCGGGCCGGGGATGTCTCGAGTGAGCGTGTGCTAAGAACTTGGAGGTGCGAAGCGGTGCTTGGATCGGTCGGATCGTGAAGGCGTCGACTACATCAACGGTTGATATGCGCTTCGCTTCGGTCTCAAGTGCGTGGGCGGACCTCTCCCTCCGTTGCTATGCCATCACCATGGTCTTGCGTGATCGTGGAAAATTTTTGAAATTACTCGTTACCCAGCGGTGGCATCGAGCCTTGGTTTTATGCGTTGATGTCTATGCGAGTAGAACACAAGTGAGTTGTGGGCGATACAAGTTTGCCTACCAGCATGTCATACTTTGGTTCATTTGTGAGATGAAGGCGGCCGGACCGAACATTCTGCGGCCTTTAAGGTTTTCACCGTTCTGAGCACTCGTTGCTTAAAGGTGGTGGCGGGTTTGTCTCTCTCACTTTAGTTGAACCAAGTGTGGCTCGCCGGGTCCTTGAGAAGGTTAAAGCGAGTCTATTTGGGAAATTCGTTGTGGTTTTGATCCGTGGGTGAAACGGTTCTTGCTCAGCCCGTAGCAGCCGTAAAACTTGCAAAACAAAGTAGAGGGCGTCTAACTTGTTTTGCGGGGCATGTTGGATGTGATATGGTCAAAGGCGTGATGCTATATTTTATTGTATGAGATGATCATGTTTTGTAAGAGTTATCGACAATGGCGAGGCCATATGGTTTCGCTTTATTGTATGAAATGCCGGCCATGTAATTGCTTTACTTTATCACTAAGCGGTAGCGATAATCAAAGCAATAGTTGGCGAGGCGACAACGATGCTCGATGGAGATCAAGGTGTCGGCGCCGGTGGCGATGGTGATCATGGGGTTGGAGATGGAATCACAAGCACAAGATGATGATGGCCATATCATATCACTTATATTGATTGCATGTGATGTTTATCCTTTATGCATCTTATCTTGCTTTGTTTGGGGTAGCATTATAAGATAATCTCTCACTAAAATTATCAAAGTGTTCTCCACAGTATACCGTTGCTAAAGTTGCGGTACCGGACACCCGGTGATCGGGTGTGATAAGTTCTCGTCCATCTACAGCGGGTGCAAGCCAGTTTTGCACCCGGAGAATACTCGGGTTAAACTTGGAGCCTAGCATATGGATATGGCCTCGGAACCGGGAAGAGAAAGGTCGAGCGTGAATCATATAGTAGATATGATCAACATAGTGATGTTCACCATTGAAACTACTCCATCTCACGTGATGATCGGACATGGTTTAGTTAATTTGGATCACGTAAACACTTAGATGACTAGAGAATGTGTCTAAGTGGGGTTTTTAATATGATTAATTAAAACTTAAATTATCATGAACTTAGTACTGATAGTATTTTGCTTGTCTATGTTTCTTTTAGATAGATGGCTCGTCTTTGTTGTTCAGTTGAATTTTAATCGTTCCTTGAGAAAGCAAAGTTGAAAGATGATGGTAGCAATTACAACTTGGGTCCGTAACTGAGGATTATCCTCATTCTGCCCGGAAAAATTCGTCTGGAAGCACCCTTGGGTGCGGAACTCTGCGGGGACTGCGGAAGTTGTGAGGTCCGGCAAAGCAAAGTGATGACTACTCTATAGTTGGTGTGCCATGCTTTCGGCTTAGAACCGGGTCTTCAACGGTTTTGAGCGTCATGGAGCATATGAGATGTTCGAGGAGTTGAAGTTAATATTTCAAGCAAATGCGGATTGAGGTTAAGTCTCCAATAAGTTCTATAGCTGCAAGATGGAGGAGAATAGTTGTCGGTGAGCACATACTCAAAATGTGGGTATAATAATCACTTAATTCAGTGGGAGTTAATCTTCCGGATGATAGTGTCTTGAAATTCTCCAATCACGCCACCAAGCTACAAAACCGTGATGAACTATAATATGCAAGGGATGACTAAGACAATTCTGAGCTCTTAAATGCTAAAAGCAGCGGAGGTAGAAATCAAAAAGAGCATCAAGTGTTGATGGTCAACAAGACCACTAGTTTCAAAAAAAGGGCAAAAAAGGAAGAAGAAACTTCAAAAAAAACAACAAGAAATTCTGATCAAAGAAAAACCAAATCGGACCTAAACCTGGCCCAGTGTTTTCTGCAAACAAAGCTGGGACCTGGGGAACTGCCCCAAGTATTTGGCGGATAAGAAGGATGGCAAGGTGAACAAAGGTATATGTGATATACATGTTATTGATGTGTACCTTACTAGAGCTCGTAGACACAGGTATTTGATCGGTTACATTGCTAATATTTGCCTTTCGAAGCAGGGACTCGGAATAAGCGAAACGGCAAAGGGCGAGGTGACGATCGGCGTGGGAAATGGTTCCAAAGTCAATGTGATCGGATTACCGCTACCTCTACATCTACCTTGGGTTAGTTTTAGACCTAAATAATTGTTATTTGGTGCGGCGTTGAGCATGAACATTATATCTGGATCTTGTTTGATGCAGAGGGTTATTCATTTAAATCAGAGAATAATGGTTGTTCTATTTATATGAGTAATATCTTTTATGGTCATGCACCCTTGAAGAATGGTCTATTCTTGTTGAATCTCGGCGGTAGTGATAACATATTCATAATGGAAAGCCAAAAGATCGAGTTGATAATGATAGTGCAACTTATTTGGGCACTTGCCGTTTAGGTCATATTGGTGTAAAAGCATGAAGAAACTCCATCGGATGGACTTTTGGAATCATTGATTATGAATCACTTGGTACTTGGAACCATGCCTCATGGGCAAGATGACTAAAACACCGTTCTCGGTTGTATGGAAAACAGACTTGTTGGAAATCATACATCAGATGTGTGTGGTCCGATGAATGTTGAAGCTCGTGGCGGATATCGTTATTTTCTCACCTTCACGGATGATTTAAGCGGATATGGGTATATCTACTTAATGAAACATAAATCTGAAACATTTGAAAAGTTCAAAAAATTTGAGTGAAGTTGAAAATCATCGTAACAAGAAAATAAAGTTTCTCGATCTGATCGTGGGAGAATATTTGAGTTCTGAGTTTGGTCTACATTTAAAGCAATGCGGAATAGTTTACAACTCCGCCAGGGAACACCACGGTTAATGGGTGTCGAGGCGTGTCGTACTTTACTAGATATTGCGATCTATGATGTCTATTTCCGATTTACCGCTATCGTTTTGGGGTTATGCTTTGAGGCGGCGCATTCACGTTAAATAGGACACCGTCAAAATCCGTTGAGGCGGCGCCTTATGAACTATGGTTTAGCAAGAAACCAAAGTTATCGTTTCGAAAGTTTGGGGTTCGATGCTTTGTGAAAAAACTTCAACCGATAAGCTTGAACCCAAATGGAAAAATTGTCTTCATAGGATACCCAAAGGAGACAATTGGGTATACCTTCTATCCCAGATCCGAAGGCAAGACATTTGTTGCTAAAAATGGATCCTTTCTAGAAGGGTTTCTCTCGAAAAAGTGAGTGGGAGGAAAGTGGAACTTGATGAGGTAATAGTACCACTCCCTTATTGGAAAGTAGTTAATCAAAATCAGTTTACGTAACACCTACACCGTTAGTGAGGAAGATAATGATGAAGATCATGAAACTTGATCAAGTTGTCCTTGAACCTTAGATCAACGAATAAAATCCGCCAAAGTATGCGGTAATCCTATTGGAAGTCATGCTACTAGATCATGGTGAACCTCCGAACTTGAAGAAGCGATGGTGAGCCCGATTTAAAATGGCTTGAAGCCATGAAATCGAGATGGGATCCATGTATGAGAACAAAGTATGGACTTTGGTAGACTTGCCGATGATCGGCAAGCTATTGAGAATAAATGGATCTTTAAGAAGAAGGGGCTGATGGTAATGTAACGTCTACAAAGCTCGACTTGTTGCAAAAGGTTTTCGACAAGTTCAAGGGGTTGACTCGATGAGACTTTCTCACCGGTGCGATGCTTAAATCTGTCCGAATCATGTTAGCAATTGCCGCATTTTATGATTATGAAATTTGGCAAATGGATGTAAAACTGCATTCTTGAATGGATTTCTAGAAGAAAGTTGTATATGATGCAACGAGAAGGTTTTGTTGATCCAAAGGGTACTAACAAAGTGTGCAAGCTCAACGATCAATTTTATGCAGTGCAAGCCTCTGGGAGTTGGAATAAGCGCTTTGATAGTGTGATCAAAGCATATGGTTTTCTGAGACTTTTGGAGAAGCGTATTTACAAGAAAGTGAGTGGGAGCCTGTAGCATTTACGATATTATATGTGGGCGACATATTGTTGATTGGAAATGATATAGAATTTCTGGATAACATAAAAGGATACTTGAATAAAAGTTTTTCAATGAAAGACCTCGGTGAAGCTTTACATATTGGGCATCAAGATCTATAGAGATAGATCAAGGGCTTAATAGGACTTTCACAAAGCACATACCTTGATAAAGTTTTGAAGAAGTTCAAAATGGATCGAAGCGAAAGGTTTTTACGGTCAAGGTGTAAGATTGAGTCGGACTCAATAAGGCCACGAAGATAGAAAATGAAAAATTTCCTATGCGCTTGACCATAAATCTATCATGTAATGCAATCTGTGTACCACACTGGCGTATCTTAGTTGTAATCTTGGCAGGAAGGTACCAAAAGTAATCGAGTGGATCACTGGGCCGGTCAAAACATCTGAAATACGAAAAGGACTAAGGATATGTTTCGTATATGGAGGTGACAAAAGCTAGTCGTAAATGGTTCGTCGATGCAAGCTTTGACCTGATCGTTCTAAATCCAAAACGGATCGTATTTTATTAAGCGATGGAGCTGTCGGTTGGTCGATTCTAAACAAAGCGTCGTGGCGGGATCTACATGTGAAGCGGATACATAGCTGCTTGGGCGACCAAATGAAGGTCTCTGGATGAAAGAGTTCATTTCCGATCTAGGTGTCATACCTAGTGCATCGGGACCAATGAAGATCTTACGCAACAATCTTGGTGCAATTGCAGCAGCAAAGTCAGATTTCCTGAAGAGGACCAAGCATATCAAGGCAGCTTCAATTCCATTAGGGACCAAGTCCAAGTGAGGAGACATAGAGATTTACAAAATACATACGGATCTGAGATGTTTGCGACCCGTTGACTAAACCTCTTCCTGAGCAAAACATGATCGGCACCAAGACTCCATGGGTGTTAGAATCATTCTTGATGTAATCTAGATTATTGACTCTAGTGCAAGTGGGAGGCGGAAGGAAATATGCCCTAGAGGCAATAATAAAGAGAATTATTTATTTCCTTATATCATGATAAATGTTTATTATTCATGCTAGAATTGTATTAACTGGAAACATAATACATGTGTGAATACATAGACAAACAGATAGTCACTAGTATGCCTCTACTAGACTAGCTCATTAATCGAAGATGGTTATGTTTCTAACCATAGACATGTGTTGTCATTTGATTAATGGGATCACATCATTAGGAGAATGATGTGATTGACATGACCCATTTCATTAACTTAGCACTTGATGCGTTTAGTATATTGCTTATGCTATCTTCATGACTTATACAAAGTTCCTGCAACTATGAGATTATGCAACTCCGTTTACGAAGGAACACTTTGTGTGCTACCAAACATCACAACATAACTGGGTGATTATAAAGGTACTCTACAAGTGTCTCCAAAAGTATATGTTGAGTTGGCATGAATCAAGATTAGGATTTGTCACTCCGATTATCGGAGGTATCTCTGGGCCTTCTCGGTAATACACATCACATAAGCCTTGCAAGCAATGCAACTAATGAGTTAGTTGTGAGATGATGTATTCAGGCGAGTAAAGAGACTTACGGTAGCGAGATTGAACTAGGTATTGGATGCGATGATCCAGATCTCGGGTAAGTAACTATACTGATGACAAAGGAACAACGTTATGTTGTTATGCGGTTTGACCGATAAAGATCTTACGTAGAATATGTAGGAACCAATATGGGCATCGAGGTTCCGCTATTAGTTAATGACCAAGAATGGTTCTAGGTCATGTCTACATAGTTCTTCGAACCGTAGAATCGCAGCTTAAAGGTTTCGATAGCGGTTATATTATGAGTTTATGTATTTTGATGTACGAAGGGAGTTGAGGATCCGGATGTGATCACGGACATGACGAGAGTCTCGAAATGTTAGAGACATAAAGATTGATATATTGACTGACTATATTGGACACGGAAAGGTTAGGAAGTTCAGGAAAACGGAGTCGGAGGAATTCTAGGAACCCCAGGGAGTAATGGGCCCTAATGGGCCAGAAGAGAGAGCTGCACGGGGAGGTGGCCGGCGCCCCCATAGAAGTCGAATTGGACTGGGAGGCGGCCCCTTTCCTCTCCCTCCCTCTTTCCTTCCCCTTCCTCTTCCTAGTAGGACTAGGAAGGGAGTCCTACTCCTACTGGGAGGAGGACTCCCCTAACTAGCGGCCTCCTAGGGCCAGCCGGCCCTCCCCTTGCTCCTTTATGCTCCCAGGCGGGGGGCACCCCTAGAACACACAAGTTGATCTTCGTGATGGTTCCTTAGCCGTGTGCAGTGCCCCCTCCACCATATTCCACCTCGGTCATATTATGGCGGTGCTTAGTGAAGCCTGCGGCAGTAGTGAACATCAAGATCGTCCTGCCCTTGATCGTCTTTGACAGAACTCCTCCAGGCAGCGGCAGCTTTGGATCGGGCCGAGGATCGTCATCGAGCTGAGCGTGTGCTAAGAACTTCGAGAGGTGCGGATACTTGGTGCTTGGATCGGTCGGATCGTGAAGGCGATGCGACTACATCAGCAGCGTTGATATAGCGCTTCCGCTTTTAGGTCTCTGGTGCGTGCGACGGACACTCTCCCCTCTCGTTGCTATGCCATCACCATGGTCTTGCGTGATCGTAGGAAATTTTTTGAAATTACTCGTTACCCAACACTAAGCGTCATGAACCTTAAGTGTGTAGACCCTACGGGTTCGGGAATCATAGAACATGGCCAAGAGCGTTCTCGTCCAATAACCAACAGCGGGATCTGGATACCATGTTGGCTCCCACATGTTCCGATGATCTCATCGGATGAACCACGATGTCAAGGACTCAATCGATCCGTATACAATTCCCTTTGTCTAGCGGTATTGTACTTGCGAGATTGATCGTCGGTATCCGATACCTAGTTCAATCGTTTAAGCAGAATCTCTTTACTCGTTCCGTAACACATCATCCGTGATCAACCCCTTGGTCACATTGTGACATTTGATGATGTCCTACGGTGGGCCAGAGATACCTCTCCGTCGGATGACAAATCGATCTCGATTCGTCCAACCGCACTGGAGATACACCTAATGCACCTTTATAGTCACCCGATTCGTTGTGCGTTTGGTACACCAAAGCATTCCTCGGTTCAGGTTGCACAATCTCATGGTCTAAAAATGATACTTGACATTTAAAAAGCTTTAGCATCTGAACTACGATCTGTGGCTTAGGATTGGGTCTTGTCCATCACATCATTCTCTAATGATGTGATCCGTTATCAATGACATCCAATGTCCATGGTTGGAACCGTAACCATCTATTGATCAAAGCTAGCCAATAGAGGCCTAGGGACATGGTGTTGTC
>JAHIAM010019265.1:0-15990 GCA_021605205.1 Aegilops longissima
GGGGCATGGCTGGGGTGCTCGGCGGGGGCGGATCTGGCGAGGTGGGATAGCGATCGAGATGGAGGGATCGAGACGAGTGTCCATGAAATTTAAAAATATTCATGATAGTTCAAAAAGTACCCATGAAATACAATCGAGAAATGAACTCGATTTAAATACAATCGATCTTAGCTAGCTATCTGTTCACAATCTTCTTGCCCTTCTTTTTGAAATGGAGTTCTTACGTGGAGCAGCGTCCTTTAGGTAGGTGGTGCTGCTTCTTCTTGTGGTGTATGCTGCTACTTCATCATCGTCGTCATGTTACGATCCTCGGGTCGCCGTGCTTGTCGAAGTCTTGCTCATTGGCTACTCCATCCATTGGATGATCTTCCTTTGCCTCTCCTCCGACAACATGGGCTTTGGCGGGTCGGTAATGAAAAGCATTGGTCCACTTGGGAAGCCAGTACCCATGGCTCATTTTTGCGGTGGCGTTTGCGCCCTGATCTTGGATTAACCGGGTATAACCATGGTGGTGAAATACGGTCTTCTTTTATAGCGTTCTTGGCCCATCGACACGGAACATCGGGACCTTCTCTCGGTAGTAGCTCGGCTCCAGATCTCCTCGATCCTTCCGTAGTATCGTCCTTGTCGTTACGTGTAGGATTCCGCGTTACCCGGAGTTCGATAACCATCGCTCTTCATGTCCTTGGCGTCGGTGTAGAATGTGTAGCCGTTGATATAATCGCCTCATAGGTCATCGGTTGTGCTCGGGCCATCGTGACAAAGGCGAATATAGTTGTTCTTCGCGGAAGAATCCTCATGTAAAAGATGCAACGAAGCTTATGCTTGAACCACGCGTGAAACATGAGTTTTGCTCTTTGAGTGTATCTCCGTCCGTCCTCTGTTGGCCTCGGTCATTTGCGTCTTTTTAATAAAGGTTTTGTGCTCTACCACCCAAGGATCGACCCGTCTATGTGTTGTAGCGACTAGGTTTTCTCTTTCAAAAGTCGGGAGTCGACCCTCGAAATCGACATGCATTTGGCGACCCTCACGGTGACCCCATCCAGCGAGCTGCGAGGTGCTGTTAACGGGCAGACCAGCGGGGTTCTCGATGCCTAGATAATTAATGCGATAGGAGATGCACTCTTGATTGAAAGCCCAGCTATGCTTCCTTCTAGGCGTGACATGTTGCGAGCGTATCCTTTGATGACACCATTCATCCTTTGAGCGGCATCATCTTTGTGCGAGAGCGTCGGCCGGTTGGATGATATCCTCCCTATATGGACCAGCGGATGCACCGCGTCCGAAGAATGCGGGTGGGAAGTACATCTCAAGCTGTAAGTATCACCGATCTCTTCACCAACCCGGGTTGCCTCCAGGTCGACTTAGAGATGGCGTCGAAGAAGTTATAGGCCAAATAGCGTTTCCGGATGTGGGCGTCCATGATCCCCGGTTACTGCCCGGAAATTTCCGTCATCAAGCCGGTGTGAAATCGGTGAACTTCACCCGCTGGGCTAACTGCTTTTGGCTGGGTTTCTTAGGGGGTAAAACTGCTTATCTTCCCCAGGGTAACCGGAAGGGAAGGTTTTTCCTCCTGGGGGCCGTTGAAAAACTCTCATCCTCACAATAAAAAGCGGGAAGGGGAGTCCCATTTTTCGGTCTTCCCTTTTGGTTTTTTGGCCTTTCGGCTTTACCGGTCCGCCGCCTCACCATTCTTCATATCATCATCAATCACATCTTCATCAAATAGCGGAAGCCTCCTTGCACGATTGGCCCCTTTTTCAAGTCCCTTTGCCCTTTGGCTTCTTTTTTGTTTCTTTTTGGTCCTCTTCGGCTTTTGGACGGTTTACCAAGCAGACCCTTTCCTACTTCCCGTTCCCCTTCGTGTTCATGAACATTTCAAAGGGGCTTAAGGCCCGGTTGGTCTTCCATCGGCAATCCCAGAAAACGGGACCCCTCCCGGGTTTTCCTAACCTTTCAGCTGGCTCGGCCTTTGTTTCTTTCCGGCTCCCTTTGGCGGCCCCTTTTGCTTCTTTCGGCGGGGGCGATTTTAATTTTCCGTTTGTTCCCTTAATTTCCTGAATGCTTCCCCTTCTGCACCCGGGGGAAGGTTTCACCAACCAAACGGTCCTTGGTTTTCCTTGGCGGGTCCATCGGTCCGCGAAGCCACCTTGGATGTTCCCAAAACCCGGTTTTTCAAGGCCGGGACTCATCCTTAAATGATCACCTTTCTTTTTCCATCCCGGAAATCTTGGCCACCTTCCCGCCTTTTCCTCCCTATCCCGTGCCAACCCGGGGCGCTCCTTGGGTCCATGAAATACCTTTCTACAAAGTACCCACCTTTGGTTTTTCCTCTTTTTTCCCACCTTGGGCCAGCGGTCTGATTGATAATTGTTTCCTGGTTTTACCCTTAAAAGGAACCCGAATTTTCTTCCCTCCTTCAAATTGGGCAACCCCCGGAAAGGTTGTAAACATTTCCCAAACACGGCGGTCATTTGGTTTTACCCCTTCATCTCCGGGGCCATGGCGTTACTGGGGGGGTATCCTCGGGCCTGCATCCTTCCCAAATGGATTAACGCGTCTCCAAGTTGATCCATCTTGGCTTTCTCTCGGGCGGCGGCTCTTGCGTTATCCGTCGCGGAAGCACCTCTTGAATATGGGTCCACCCAGCCATCGATGGTCCGGCGTCGTCGCTCCGCCCGGCATCATCATCTTCATGATCATGCCGTCGCCTGCTCGGCATCTTCCTCATCATCATGTCCTGCATCTTCTACCGGGTGGTTGTAACAACATCCGATCGTGATCATCTCCAAGAGATTCTTCGTCTTCGCCCACCCGAGCGCGGTGGTTGTCTTTTTCCTCATTTCTTGCCCGGCCCCATGGGCGACCGTAGTCATCTTCATCACCTTGCCCGATAGCCATCCATGAAACCACGCAACGCATGGTCCCGCACCTGCCGGAATCCGGGTCCGCAATAAGGCTCTTGACGCATCTTGACCGGACATCTTATCTCCGTCTCGTTCTTTTGAAGCATCTGGCCGCGGACCTCAAAACCTATTCACGATGCCCCGGTCATCGTGGGAATCATGCTTTGTGGGGTGAAACAAACGATATTTTAGAACCAAACAAAAATTTGGCATGACTTTCCCTAAAATAGGACCAAAAAGAATGCTTAATGCCAAAATTCTCTTGAAACGAAATGAATCAACATTCCGGCAAAATATTGGCAACTATCACATTTCAAATACGGTACCCAAACACAAACACATATCCACCACAAACATATGCAACACCACGAACATACATAGATCTAGCTAGGCATAAAAAGTGCATGTGCAATTTTGTAAGGAGAACAACCTAAATATAGCTTCCCCTTACTTACCTATTAAAACAAGGTAATTTAACCATTTAATTTGAATGAATCTATGGTGGAAATGAGGTGAAAAGAGGGGCACCCGAGACAAGGAGGAGGTGGAGAGAAGAAGTGGGGAGAAAGTGAGTGTGTGGGTGGAGGCTGTCCTAAATATCTTGTTGCTGCCCACTTACTAATGGCCACCTCTTGCATGGTCGCCATTAGTGTTACCAACTACAATGGCCACTTAAGCGGGATCCGCCATTAGTATGTTTGGAATAAGCGCCTAGTTCAAAAAAAAATTCTATACTAATGGCGCACCTTTGCACAGTGCCCATTAGTAATTAAACTACTAATGGCGCCCGGGCAGGATAAATATTAGTATTGTTTGAATAAGCGCACTAGTTCAAAAAAAATTCTATACTAATGGCCACCTACTGCCTGGCTACCTAATAAGCTCACTTGGGCGGATCGCCATTAGTATGTTTGGAACAACGCACTAGTTAAAAAAAATTTGATACTAATAGGCACCCATAGCAGTGCGCCATTAGTAATTTAAACTCTAATGGCCATCGGATGGTGGTGCGCCATTGAATACTCTAATGGCCACCATCTTTCAGTGCCCATTAGTTCAATCCATCTATAGCCCTTTTCCTAAGTGGTGGCAGGAACATAGGGCCGGAACAGCGGGCCTGCGAAACACGGCGGTCAGCGGATTGGTGGCTCGAAAATCCGGTCGCGGAAAAATCCGTTCAAAAAGCAATCCGACCATCCGGTCGGACCGCGCCCAGGCGCGTGCCAAATTCATGGCACCCTGGATAAGCCGCAAACCACACTAACGGAAGAGTCTTTGGGTGTTCAAACAGGCAGGTAAAATAAATTCGAAAACAAGGACAAGGGGCTGCCGGTGGCGATGGCGAGGCGGCCGTCCGGCACGAGGAGGGCGAAGAAATTTCCTCCCGGTGAAAGCGGTCAACATGATCTCGCCACCCATATTCCCCAAGCAGGAGCAGGCGAGCACTCGGGGCGTCTATGCGATGGAGCCGGTCGCCCCAAAATTCAACCCATGGTTTGTCCGATCACCTTAGCATCCGTCATGGCGGTTCAGCCGCTTGGTCCCTGACCCAATCATCGGATTCCACCTCACGGTCCTTATGGATGGGGCAGCCTTTGAACCTGCTTTATCGGGACACGGTCGCAAAATGGGCATCGCCCCGAGATCAAGCCCACAAAACCACCTTCAAAGGTGTAATTCCAAGGTAGAGGCCGTTGCCGGGGCTCCATAACTGGGAAGTGGTCTTGGATCTCCGGATAACTTCGGGGCGAGTTAATCTTTGATATCGTCCCTTTCCGCGGTGGTTATCACGCCGCACGGGCGAACCGCATTATTTCGATTCAATGGGTACCACCTCGCATACCTCAAGCTCAAGATGCGGGACCTCGCGGGCTCCCCATCCGCGGAAACATGGACCCGCTCTCCCGTGCAGAAGAGCATGCTGCAGCCCTCGCGGCGAAACGATGCAGCCTTCTCGGCAAACCACCAATCCGGTGACAACAACCCGAACACCGTCAAAGCGAGTCCGGAGCACCCCTGCGGATCGCCGGAGCCGCCAAGCGCCTAGCAGTCCGGCCTCGCTCAAGCCCCATCAAAGCAGCACTTTCGTGCGGCGTATAAATTCGCCTCAAAATACCATGGGCATAAGGCGGGCCCTTGATTCGTCAACAGGCGGTATAACCAAACATACCTTAACCTTTATCTTTTAGGACACTACAATATCATCAATATCAATCAATCGAGAAAAGGGTTTTACCTCCGGAGAGGGCGAACCGGGTAAAACATCGTGTCCCTTGCCTCATGGTACCATTAGCCTTAGGCGCCGGTCGGGACCCCCTACCGAGAATCCGCGGTTTTGACACCGACACCATTATGTTCTTCCGTTAATGTGAGCCCCATCAAGAGAGATCCCCTTTTTCTTGGCGGCCCATCCTACCTGATGGCGTTGGGAGGTTTCTTTGGATAAGGCGCCGTCAAAACAAATGCTTTCGTTTATTTAGTCCCCTTCGGCCAGGAAAAGTCGGACTTGTTTATAAAACAAGCGCGGTAGCTAACCCGTCCCTTGAGGGACATGCAATAAAATTGGAAAGATAAAGAAAGATTAGCATAGCCCCTGGAAGGATAACATGCAAATCAAGGAATGTTTTAAAAATTAGATTTTCCAGAAGTCCATGGAGCCTTCTTTCTTGCACTTGCGTGTGCTTATTCTTATAGAAAGGCCCTTTACCCCTTCTCTATCAAAGGGCCCTCAGTGGTTCCTTTTTAAATTTAGATCCACGCTTTCTCTTCTTTGTTATTGAATACATCCTTTACTGTAGTAACCTTTTAGCCTTTTAATCTATTATTACATGTTTTTGGGGTAGTCTTTCATTTGGGTCCTTCTACATGTAGTATATTCCTTAAAAATTATTGTCTTTGTTCCTTAATCTTAATTGTGATTTGGTCATAATGCAAAAACATGTTTCCTTAATCTAATTGGCTTATGTTACCACCTAACAAACTCATCTAACACTTGTGAAAAACTCTCTCGAACACTAGCATTGGATTCGGTATCACCCTAAAAATTCCCTTTTCAAACCTTTCTATCTTTAGTGTACAATAACCAGCGGTCAACATTATGAGGTCATAACAAGTGAAATCTCAATCTTGGTAAAAACTTATGCATGTTGCATATCCTTTTATATATCCAATCAAACCGAACCGATGGCTAACTTGAACCTTTTAGACTATGATCTTGGGCGATTGGCATGGCAACAACTAGATATAATCTCCTTCATGCAACAAGTTTGCTTCATCCACCTTCCTGGCCCTTGAACAACCCGAAGGATTTATTGATCCTTCTTTCCTAAGCGTTACATGTGCCCTCCCCCGTGCGGCAAAAACTATAGTATTTTTAGTGTCCAAGCATCGTTCATTATTCCTAGTAATGAAAAAACACGGGCCGCTCTTCCATTAATGGGGCCACATAAAGAGATCGGTTTTCTTGGCGGCCCATTCTTGGCCCGATGGCATCTGGGTTTGGCACAGCGTCGTGGGCAAAAAAATGCTCGTTTGTTTAGTCCCACATCAGCCACCCAGCGGAAGCGGGATTGGTTTATAAAGCCGGCGGCACTAAGCCGTCCTTGGGGACATCCGATAAATTGGAATTGAGAGAAGATTAGCATGGCCCTGCATAAGATGACCACGCCAAAATTTAGAAATGGTCCAATTTTTTTGAGATTTTCCACCAAAGTCCGTGGAACTTCTTTCCTGCAGTATGTGATGCTATTCTTATAGAAAAGGCCCTTTAGTTTCCCTTCTCTTTCAAGAAGCCCTCAATCTGCCTTTTTAAATTGAGATCCCCTTTCTCTTCTTTGTTTGTAGACACATCCTTTCTGTTGTAACCTTTTAGCCTTTTTAATCTTTGTTACATGTTTTTGGGTTAGTCTTTGTTTAAGTCCTCCTACATGTAGTATATTCCTTCAAAAAATTTTGTCTTTGTTCCTTAATCTTAACTATGATTGGTCGTAGCAAAAAACATGTTTCACTAATATAATTTGCTTATGTTTACCCTAACAAACTCATCTAAGACTTGTGAGAAAAGTATCTGAACACTAGCAATGGATTCTTATCACCCGAAAGAATCCTTTCTTCAAACCTTTCTATCTTTAGTGCACAATAACCAGCGGTCAACATTATTAGGCCCACAACAAGTGAAATCTCAATCTTGTGAAAAATTATGCATGTTGTGAAGGAAATATGCCCTAGAGGCAATAATAAAATTTATTATTTATTTTTATATCATGATAAATGTTTATTATTCATGCTAGAATTGTATTGGAAACATAATACATGTGGAATATATAGACAAACAGTATGTCACTAGTATGCCTCTACTTGACTAGCTTGTTAATCAAAGATGGTTATGTTTCCTAACCATGAACAAGGGTTGTTATTTGATTAACAAGGTCACATTTAGTTGAATGATCTGTTGACATGACCCATTCCGTTAGATTAACACTTGATCGTTTAGTATGTTAATGCTTTCTTCATGACCCATACATGTTCCTGTAACTATGAGATTATCAACTCCGTTTGGGAGGAACACTTTGGGTGCTAAAGCGTCACAACATAAGGTGGTTATTTAAATTACTACAGGTGTCTCCAAAGGTACTTGTTGGGTTGGCGTTTTGATTAGGTTTTGTCACTCCAATTGTCGGAGGGTATCTCTAGGCCTTCTCGGTGATACAATCACTTAAGCCTTGCAAGCAACAACTAATGGAGTTAGTTGTGAGATGATGTATTCTGGAGCGAGTAAAGAGACTTACGATGTGAGATTGAACTAGGTTTGGATACGGCGATCGAATCTCGGGTAAGTAACATACCGATGACAAAGGAAGAGCATTATGTGTTATGCGGTTTGACCGATAAAGATCTTCGTAGATATAGGAACCAATATGGGCATCCGGGTTCGCTATTGGTTATTGACCGAGAATGGTTCTAGGTCATGTCTACATAGTTCTCGAACCCGTAATCCATACGCTTCGTTTGATGAATTCATAATGAGTTTATAAGTATTGATGCGAAGGTTGTTGAGTCGGATGTGATCACGGACATGGCGGGAGTCTCGAAATGGTCAGAATAAAATTCATATATTGGAAGCCTACATTTGGACATCGGAAGTGTTCGGGTGTCGGGATTTTTAAGGCGGAAGGGAACCCCGGGAGGTCCATGGGCCTTAATGGGCCATGGGAAGAAGGAAGGGCAGGCCAAGGTGGGCTGCGCCCCCTCTAGTCCGAATAGGACAAGGAAGGCGGCGCCCCCCCTCCAATCCTAGTCCAACTAGGAGAGGAAGTCCTACTCCCGGTGGGGTAGGACTCCTCCGGCCTCCCCCTACGGCCAGGCTCCTTTATATCTGAGGGGGGGGACCCCAAGACACCACAATTGATTCTGGATCTTTCCTTGGCCGTGTCGGTGCCCCTTCCACCATATTCCACCGGTCATATGTCGCGGGCTTAGGAAAACCTGCCGGGAGAAGTCATATCATCGTGGAGCTTAAGGCGAAGCCCTGCGTGGTGGAGCATCAACATCGTCCCCGCCATCGTCTTGTGGAACTCATCCCGACACTTTCTTTGGATCGGTCCGGGGATCGTCATCGGCTGAGCGGTGCGAGCTTCGGAGGTGCCGTCGTTCGGTGCTTGGATCGGTCGGATCGTGAAGGCGTCGACTACATCAACAGCGTTGTTAAACCGCTTCCTTCCGGTCTCAGTGCGTGGGCGGACCTCTCCCCTCTCGTTGCTATGCCATCACCATGGTCTTGCGTGATCGTGGAAAATTTTGAAATTACTCGTTCCCCAAGGGTGGCATCGAGGCCTGGTTTTATCCGTTGATGTCATATGCACGGTAGAACACAAGTGAGTTGTGGGGATACAAGTCATCTGCCTACCGGCATGTCATACTTTGGTTCAGCTGTTTGTGAGATAAGGCGGCCGGACCGACATTCGCGTGCGCTTACGAGACTGGTTTCACCGCTCGAGCCTTTCGTTGCTTAAAGGTGACCGGCGGGTGTTTTCTCTCACTTTAGTTGAATCGAGTGTGGCTTCCCCGGTCCTTGAGAGGTTAAAAGCGAGTCAATTTGTGAAATGTCGTTGTGGTTTTGATGCGTGGGTAAAGCGGTTCTTGCTCAGCCCGGTAGCACCGTAAAACTTGCCAACAAAGTAGAGGCGTCTAACTTGTTTTGCAGGGCATGTTGTGATGTGATATGGTCAAGGCGTGATGCTATACTTTTTTATGAGATGATCATGTTTTGTAACGAGTTATCGGGTGGGAGCCATATGGTTGTCGCTTTATTGTATGAAATGCGCCATGTAATTGCTTTACTTTATCACTAAGGGTAGCGATAGTCGTAGAAGCAATAGTTGGCGAGCGACAACGATCTCGATGGAGATCAAGGTGTGGCGCCCGGTGGCGATGGTGATCATGGCGGTGCTTGGCGATGGAATCACAAGCACAAAGATGATGACCATATCATATCACTTATATTGATTGCATGTGATGTTTATCCTTTATGCATCTTATCTTGCTTTGTTTGGGGTAGCATTATAAGATGATCTCCTAAAAATTATCAAAGTGTTCTCCACGGAGCACCGTTGCCAAAGTTGTAGTACCCGGACACCGCGTGTGATGGGTGTGATAAGTTCTCGTCCATCTTGGGTGCAAAACAGTTACCTGCGGGAATACTCGGTTAAACTTGGCAGCCTAGCATATAACGGATATGGCCTCGGAACACGGAGACCGAAAGGTCGAGCGTGAATCATATAATGAATATGATCAACATGGTGATGTTCACCATTGAAACTACTCCGTCTCCGTGATGATGGACATGGTTTGGTTGATTTGGATCACGTGATCACTTAGATGACTAGAGATGTCTATCTAAGTGGGAGTTTAATATGATTAATTGAACTTAAATTTATCATGAACTTAGTAACGATAGTATTTTGCTTGTCTATTTTAATGTAGATAGATGGCTCGTCTTTGTTGTTCCGTTGAATTTTAATGGTTCCCGGAAAGCAAAGTTGAAAGATGATGGTAGCAATTACGGACTGGGTCCGTAACGAGATTATCCTCATTGCCTGGAAAAATTTCTGGAAGCACCCTTTGGGTGCCGACTCTTTGCGGATCTTGAGCGAAGTTATGAGCGTCAGGCAAAGCAGGTGATGATTCTCTATAGTTCGTTGCCTGCTACGGCTTAGAACCGGGTCTTCAACGGCGTTTTGATCATGGAGCATATGAGATGTTCGGAGTTGAAGTTAATATTTCAAGCAAATGCCGGATGAGAGATATGAAGTCTCAATAAGTTCTATAGCTGCAAGATGGAGGAGAATAGTTACATCGGTGAGCACATACTCAAAATGTCGGGTATAACAATCACTTAATTCAGTTGGGAGTTAATCTTCCGGATGATAGTGTCGTGAAATTCTCCAATCACTGCCACCAAGCTACAAGAGCCGTGATGAACTATAATATGCAAGGGATGACTAAAGACAATTCTGAGCTCTTAGCAATGCTAAAAAGCCGAGGTAGAAATCAAAAAGTGCATCAAGTGTTGATGGTCAACAAGACCACTAGTTTCAAGAAAAAAGGGAAAGGGAAGAAGGAAACTTCAAAAGAACAGCAAAGAAATTTGCTGATCAAGAAAAACCCTGGACCTAAGCCGGCGAGTGTTTTCTGCAAGCGGACGGACAACGGGCGGAACTGCCCCAAGTATTTGGCGGATAAAAAGGATGGCAAGGTGAACAAAGGTATATGTGATATACATGTTATTGATTGTACCTTACTAGAGCTAGTTAGCCCTTGGGTATTTAATCTTGGTTACATTGCTAATATTTGCAACTTGGGAGGACTACGGAATAAGCGAGCAGGCAAAGGGCGAGTGGGATGCCGTGGGAAATGGTTCCAAAGTCAATGTGATGGGTCAACCACCTTACCTCTACATCTACCTTTGGGATTAGTTTTAGACCCTAAATAATTGTTATTTGGTGCCGGCGTTGAGCATGAACATTATATCTGGATCTTGTTTAATGCGAGGCGGTTATTCATTAAATCGGAGAATAATGGTTGTTCTATTTATATAGTAATATCTTTTATGGTCATGCACCCTTGAAGAATGGTCTATTCTTGTTGAATCTCGGCGGTAGTGATACATATTCATAATGTTGAAGCCAAAAGATCGAGTTGATAATGATAGTGCAACTTATTTGGAACCTTTTGCCGTTTAATCATATCGATTTAAAGCATGAAGAAACTCCATCTTGATGGGCTTGGAATCACTTGATTATGAATCACTTGGTACCGGAACCGTGCCTCATGGGCAAGATGACCGCGCCGTTCTCGGAACTATGGGCGAGCAACGATTTGTTGGAAATCATACATCTTGTGTTTGTGGTCCAATGAATGTTGAGGCTCGGCGGGTTCGTTATTTTCTCACCTTCACGGATGATTTAAAGATATGGGTATATTACTTAATGAAACACAAATCTGAAACGTTTGAAAAGTTCAAAATTTAGGTGAAGTGGAAAATCATCGTAACAAAAAAAAAGTTTCTGATCGATCGTGGAGGAGAATATTTGAATTCTTTTGGTTTACATTTGAAACAATGTGGAATAGTTTGCCTCCCAACCGGAACACCCAGAAATGGTGTGTCGAGCGTCTGTCGTGCTTTACTAGATATAGTGCGATCTATGATGTCTATTTCCGATTTACGCTTTCGTTTTGGGGTTATGCTTTAGAGGCGGCCATTCACGTTGAATGGAACGTCAAAATCCGTTGAACGGCGCCTTATGAACTGTGGTTTGGCAAGAAACCAAAGTTTCGTTTCTTAAAGTTTGGGGCTCGATGCTTATGTAAAGAAACTTCAACCAGATAAGCTCGAACCTCGGAAAAATTGTCTTCATAGGATACCCAAAGGAGGTGGGTACACCTTCTATCACGATCTGAAGGCAAGATTTTCGTTGCTAAATTGGGTCCTTTCTAGAAGGTTTCTCTCGAAAAGAGTGAGTGGGAGGAAAGTAGAACTTGATGAGATAAATGTCTGCTCCCTTATTGGAAGTAGTTCATCACAAAAATGGTTCTGTACAACTTCACCCGTGGGAAACTAATGATGATGATCATGAAGCTTGGATCAAGTTGCCTCTTGAACCTCGTGGGTCAACCCAAAAATCGCACCAAGTGGTGGAAATCTTATTAAAGTCATGTTACTTGACCATGGGAACCTAAAACTATGAAGAAGCGATGGTGAGCCCGATTCATAAAATGGCTGGAAAGCCATGAAATCTGAATGGGATCCATGTATGGAACAAAGTATGGACTTTGGTTGACTTGCCCGATGATCGGCAAGCCATTGAAAATAAATGGATCTTTAAGAAGAAAGGCGCTGATGGTAATTAACTTCTACAAAGCTCGACTTGTTGCAAAAGGTTTTCGACAAGTTCAAGGGTTGACTTCGATGAGACTTTCTCACCGTGGCGATGCTTAAGTCTGTCGAATCATGTTGCAATTGCGCATTTTGATTATGAAATTTGGCAAATGGATGTAAAAACTGCATTCTTGAATGGATTTCTAAAGAAGAGTTGTATATGATGCCAAGAAGGTTTTGTCGATCCAAAGGTGCTAACAAAGTGTAAGCTCGGCGATCAATTTATGATGCAGTGCAAGCCTCTCGGAGTTGGAATAAGCGCTTTGATAGTGTGATCAAAGCATATGGGTTTACAGACTTTTGGAAGCCTTTGTATTTACAAGAAAGTGAGTGGGAGCTCTGTAGCATTTCTAATATTATTGGAGACATATTATTGATTGGAAATGATATAGAATTTCTGGATAGCATAAAAGGATACTTGAATAAAAGTTTTTCAATGAAAGACCTCGGTGAAGCTGCTTACATATTGGGCATCAAGATCTATGAGATAGATCAAAGGGCGATTGGACTTTCACAAAGCCATACCTTGATAAAGTTTTGAAAAAGTTCAAAATGGATCGGCAAAAAGGTTTTTTACCGTTTACAAGGTGTAAGTTGAGTCGGACTCAATGCCCGACCAAAGAAGATAGAGAAAATGAAAGATGTTCCCTATGCTTCAGCCATAGGCTCTATCATGTATGCAATCTTGTGTACGGACGGCATTAGCTTTAAGCTTGGCGGGAAAGGTACCAAAGTAATCGGGTGGATCCTTTGGACGCGGTAAGAACATCCTGAAATACCGAAAAGGACTAAGGATATGTTTCTCGTATATGGGTGACAAAGAGCTGTAGTAAATGGTTACGTCGATGCAAGCTTTGACACTGATCCGGACGATTCTAAATATAAACCGGATCGTGTTTTTATTAAGCGGTGGGCTGTCGGTTGGTGCAGTTCTAAACAAAGCGTCGTGGCGGGATCTACATGTGAGCGGGGTACATAGCTGCTTGGAAGCAAGGAATGAAGGAATCTGTATGAAAGAGTTCATTTCCGATCTAGGTGTCAATAGTCGCCGGGACCGATGGATCTTCGTGACAATCTTGGTGCAATTGCCTTGGCAAAGGTCAGATTTCCAAGAAGGAAAAACCATCGGGCGCTTCAATTCGATTGGGACCAAGTCCGGTGGGAGACATAGAGATTTGCAAAAAATACGGATCTGAATGTTGCGGACCCGTTGACTAAGCCTCTTCCACGAGCAAAACATGATCAGCACCAAGACTCCATGGGTGTTAGGATCATTACTTTGTAATCTAGATTATTGACTCTAGTGCAAGTGGGAGGAAAGGAAATATGCCCTAGAGGCAATAATAAAAGTTATTATTTCCTTATATCATGATAAATGTTTATTATTCATGCTAGAATTGTATTAACCGGAAACATAATACATGTGTGATATATAGACAAACAGTATGTCACTAGTATGCCTCTACTTGACTAGCTTGTTAATCAAAGATGGTTATGTTTCTAACCATGAACAAGGAGTTGTTATTTGATTAACAAGGTCATCATTAGTTGAATGATCTGATTGACATGACCCATTCCGTTAGCTTAACACTTGATCGTTTAGTATGTTAATGCTTTCTTCATGACCCATACATGTTTACGTAACTATGAGATTATGCAACTCCATTTAGGAAACACTGGGTGCTACCAAGCGTCTGCGTGCTGGGTGATTATAAAGAGTACTACGGGTGTCTCCAAAGGTACTTGTTGGGTTGGCGTATTTGAGATTAGGTTTTGTCACTCCGATTGTGGGAGAGGTATCTCTAGGCCTTCTCGGTGATACATCACTTAAGCCTTGCAAGCATTACAACTAATGAGTTAGTTGTGAGATGATGTATTCAGACGAGTAAAGAGACTTACGATGCGAGATTGAACTAGGTATTGGATACGAGCGATCGAATCTCGGGTAAATGTTATATACCGATGACAAAGGGAACAACGATAATCGTTATGCGGTTTGACCGATAAAGATCTTCGTAGAATGTAGGAACCAATATGGGCATCCAGTTCGCTATTGGTTATTGACCGAGAATGGTTCTAGGTCATGTCTACATAGTTCTCGAACCGTAGGTCCTTGCTCAACGTTCGATGGAGTTCATAATGAGTTTATAAGTATTGATGCACGAAGGTTGTTGAGTCCGGATGTGATCACGGACATGAGGTCTCGAAATGGTCGAGACATAAAGATTGATATATTGAAGCCTACATTTGGACATCGGAGTGTTCCGGTGAAATCGGTTTCAAGATGCAGGAGGTTACGAACCCCGGGAGGTCCATGGGCCTTAATGGGCCATGGGAGAGAGGAAGGCAGGCCAAGGTGGGCTGCGCCCCCCCTCTGGTCGAATAGGACAAGGAAGGCGCCTCCCTCTTCCTCCTCCAATCCTAGTCCAACTAGGAGAGGGGGTCCTACTCGTGGGAGTAGGACTCCTCCTTGTGCGCCTCCCCTAGGGCGGCCACCTCCCCTTGGCTCCTTTATATCTGAGGCGAGGGGCACCCAAGACACACAAGTTGATCTCTGGATCTTTCCTTAGCCGTGTCGGTGCCTTCCACCATATTCCACTTGGTCATATCGTCGCGGAGCTTAGGCGAAGCCTGCGCGGAGAAGTCATATCGTCGCGGAGCTTAAGGCGAAGCCCTCGTCGATGGAGCATCAACATCGTCCTGCCGCGTCGTCTTGTGGAACTCATCCCGACACTTTGCTGGATCGAGTCCGGGGATCGTCATCGAGCTGTCGTGTGCGAGAACTTCGGAGGTGCCGTCGTTCGGTGCTTGGATCGGTCGGATCGTGAAGGCGTCGACTACATCAACAGCGTTGTTATAACGCTTCGCTTTCGGTCTCGAGTGCGTGGCGGACCTCTCCCCTCTCGTTGTTATGCCATCACCATGGTCTTGCGTGATCGTAGGAAATTTTTGAAATTACTCGTTCCCCAACATGTTGCATATCCTTTTATATATCCAGTCAAACCAAAGACACGATAAGCTAGCTTAGCATGAACCTTTTGGAGCTATGATCTTGGCAACATGTATTTATGGCAACAACTTGATCGCATAATCTCCTTCATGCACAAGTTTGCTTCATCCTCCTTCCATAAATTGTGAACAACCGAAGGATTTTAGATCCTTCTTTCCTAAGCGTGCACGTGCCTCCCCACATCGCCAAAACTGTAGTATTTTTTAGTGTCCAGCGTCGTTCGTTATTCCCTAGTAATGAAAAAACACGAGAGCCCATTATGCGATTCCGTTAATGTGGGCCCCATCAAGAGAGATCCAACCTGTTACTGGCGGCCCATCGCGCGCCTGATGGCGTCTGGATTTTGCTGGATAGTGTCAGGGGCAAAGCAAACGCTCGTTTATTTAGTCCCACATCGTCCAGCCGGGAAGAGTCGGACTGGTTTATAAGGCGGAGCGCGGTAGCTAGCATCGTCCTTGGGGACATCGATAAAATGGAGCGATACAAGAAGATTAGCATGGCCCCTGCAGGATGACACACACAAATCGATAAATGGTTTAAATTTTTTGAGATTTTCCACCCAAGTCCGTGGAGCCTTCTTTCTTGCACTTCGGTGCTGCTATTCTTATAGAAAGGCCCTTTAATTTCCCTTCTCTATC
>JAHIAM010019266.1:0-15962 GCA_021605205.1 Aegilops longissima
TGATAGAGATCCATGCTTATTTTGGGATACTTCAGTAAGGATGTTTTGAACATATGGTTATTCTCTATCCATCCATGCCCTTTTTTGCAATTATGGAGTGCCATAGCTTGAGTCAATCGAGCTCTACTTTTGCTATAAAATGTTTCCTGGCAGGTTGTTTACATGTTATTCAATTTTGCCAAGGTTGTTGTAGTTGATTCGTGTATGCTATGATGTTGTTCTTGCCATGTATAGCTTCTATTCCTTGTCTTATTACTATAGTTGCCTTCCCATGCCATGTTTTGCTCTGTGGTGAGTGGTTAAAGCTCACCAACATGCCTACTGTTATTGTTCCTGCCATGTTTGAATCTGTAATATAACTTGCCATGTTTACATGGGTGCTATCATATTTTACGATCCTTTTTTGGCTTATGGCGTTAAGGACTTTGTTCTATGCAATTAGTAGATTCATGCCATGCCTTTGTTTGCCATGATAAGTTCCTGTAACATGTTGTTTGATAGCTCAAACATTGCAACTTTGATGTTATTTACGCCATGTCCTGTGAATTACGCTAAGTCTGTGAACTTTTTATTATTTGCAATCTTGCCATGTGTTTTGAGCATGTTCTAGTGATTTCTGGAGATAGCTCAGTGTTCATGTTTTGTAATGCTTTACCTGTACATCATGCCCATGCCTTTTGTTATTATATTGTGGTGCTGTAGCTTGTTGTTTTGATGCTTGCAATATGTCTAGTTGCTGTTTTTGGACAGCTTGTCCTTTAAACTTGTTTCATGTGTATGTGTTGAACCGTTGCTCCGTTTGAGTGTGCTCTATATGAACTTGCTTGATTTGCATGTAGCTTCATATTATCATATTGCATCCTTGTTTTGAGGTGTTTGCTTGATGTTTGTATGCATTTGCATCAATGCCATGTTTAACTTGTTTTGCTCATATCTTCTAGGCGTAGCTCGAATCTAATGAACTTTATATGTAACTTGACTAAATTTCGTGTAGATCATCTTGGTGCATTTTAAATTGCTGTTTAACAACTTGAACATAAGGTTTATTCAGATCTGGACCAATTTCGAAATTTGCATATGAGGACTTAGGAATTGTTATATGTTGTTCGGCCTCATTTAAACTTGCCTTGATGTGTTGCTCTTGTTTGCATCATCTTTTGCCATGAGTAGCTTCATGTAGTCTGGTCATGCATCATGCTTGGTTGTGCATCATGTCTTGTTCATGTGTGGTGTGTTTACCATGTTGTGTGCTTCTTCTTGTTGGTTCCGTTTACGTTCGCGTTGTGATTAGTTCGTCTCACGCTTGGTTCGTCTTCGTGGCTTCATCTTCTTCATGGACTCGTTCTTCTTTCTTGCGGATTTCAGGCAAGATGACCGTCCTGGATCTCATTACTATCATTGCTATGCTAGTTGCTTCGTTCTTCGCTATGTTGCGCTACCTATCACTTGATGCTCAAGCCATCCCAAATTGCCATGAACCTCTAACCTTTGTCACCCTTCCTAGCAAACCATTGTTTGGCTATGTTACCGCTTTGCTCAGCCCCTCTTATAGCGTTGTTAGTTGCAGGTGAAGATGAAGTTTGTTCCTTGTTGGAACATGGAGATGTTGTTCCTTGTTGGAACATGTTTACTTGTTGGGATATCACAATATGTCTTATTTAATTAATGCATCTATATACTTGGTAAAGGGTGGAAGGCTCGGCCTTATGCCTGTGTTTTGTTCACTCTTGCGCCCTAGTTTCCGTCATATCGGTATTATGTTCCTGGATTTTGCGTCCCTAACGGCGATCGGGTGATTATGGGACCCCTTGACGGTTCGCTTTGAATAAGACTCCTCCGGCAAGGCCCAACATTGGTTTTACCATTTGCCTCACCACCACCTACATTTCCTTGGGAGTAATTAACCCAAGGGTCATCTTTATTCAGCCCCGGACCAATGCTTGTCTAAGTGTTGGTCCAACCTAGAGTGCTGCGGCGCCCCTCAAGGAAACTTGAGGTTTGGTTTTAGTTACACGGACTGCTCATCCGGTCGTGGCACGAGAAGAATCTGCGGCTACTATCGGGGAATTGACACGGCGGGAGGTCTTCTTGGTCTTGTTTTATTCTTTGTCGAAATGTCTTGTGGCCAGGATTCCGAGACTGGTCGGGTCTTCGGGGAGAAGGAATATCCTTCGTTGATCGCGAGAGCTATCATGGGCTAAGTTGGGACACCCTATGAGGGTATAAACTTTCGAGCCGTGCTTGCGGTTATGTGGCAGATAGAATTTGTTAATATCCGGTTGTAGTAAACTTGAAGCAAACTCTTCTAAAATACACCAACCCGTATGCGTAACCGTGAGAGTCTCTTTTCGGGTTGATCGAGAGAGAACACGGTTTACAGGTTATGTACTGGCGTAAGTAGGAGTTCAGGATCACTTCTTGATCATTACTAGTTGACGACCGTTCCTTTGTTTCTCTTCTCGCTCTCATTTGCGTATGTTAGCCACCATATATGCTTAGTCATTGCTGCAACCTCACCACTTTACCCCTTCCTTTCCTTTAAGCTTTACTAGTCTTGATACCCATGGTAATGGGATTCTTTGAGTCCTCGTGGCTCCTGATTACTACACCACCAGATTCAGGTACAGGTTATCACGATGATCATGGCCAGAGAAGCGATGTTTGCTTGTGTTGGAGTTCTTCTTACGCTTCTTCTTGATCGAGGGATAGGTTCGAGTCGGTATCCACAGGCTAGCGAGGTGGATGTCGTTTGAGTTTACTGTTTATGTTTCATCCGTAGTCGGATGTTGTTCTTATATCTGGTGTTGATGTATTCTTGTGGCATTTGTGCCTTATGTATGTATCCCCATCTATTATGTAATGTTGATGTAATGATATCCACCTTGCAAAGCGTCTTCAAGATCGCTTCTATCCTTGGTGGGACCTTGAGTTCCTTTTGGATGAAGTGCGCATCTTGGGCGTAACTAAGTTGGTATCGAGCCTCGACCGACCCTAAGGCCCCTTGATTGATCGTGTAGTTTGGCCGTTGTTGAGTCTAGAAAACTATTTTGGTCTAGTTATATCGGAGAGTAGAATTCTTTTTACTCCTCTTGCCCTTAAATCGCTCTGGTAAGGAATCTTGGCGTAGGTGTTTTGAATTACTCCTCTTTCCTTCAAATTTTCTTTAGGATCACGTGGTTAGTTTTAGTTCGTTGCCCATCCTCTTTTCAATCCGGTAGCATTTTCTCTTGAGTGGATTCGACCCTCGTTGTCTTTTGCAAGATCAGTCGTCAGTTCTTCTCTCTCGTCGTTGTTTCCTTGTCCGTAGTTGTCCTTGTTTTTCCACCGCCCTCCCTTTTTCTTCTCGGAACGGAGTCCGTGTCAGTATCCATCCTACTCGTGTGAAGTCTTTCCTTTCTCAATGATTTCAACGGTGTTTCCTCTTGAACTCATTCGTCATTTCCCCTCGAGTTGCCTTTGTTTTCCCGCTCTCCCACCCTTTTTCTTCCGGAGTTTGAGTCTGTTTTGACCATCAATTTCATTAAATGCTGAGTCTCTTGATCTTCCTCAATCATTTCAACCAGGTGAATTTTGCGTCTCGTTTGACATTCATCATCGTTTTCTTCTCCGGTGGATTCAATTCAAGTTTTTTACGTGTCGATCGTATTCTTTCCATCAGCTCAAATATTTCCCTTTGCTCGTTCGCCTCTCGCCAGTTTATCCTTCCGGAGTGCTCAAGTCATCTCAGGAGATTCGTCTATGTTTGAATTAATTCGAGGTTGTCACCTCATTCAAATATTTAAATTGTTCCGGTGCTTCATCTATCTGTTCATCATCCCTTTCAACGGTGTTTTTCTGTTCAGTGGGCCCTAACCCACAGGTCTTTTCCCAGGATCTTACCTGACTCTTCTAATTTCCCTGGAGCTATTCTCAATTCTTTTCAAGTGTGAAGTAAGAATGGTTTCCATCAGTCACATGCCTTGTCAAGATCGGTTTCAAATCATTTTCATTGTTGGCTCAACCTCTTAGCTTTTCATTCTTAGGAGTATCTCAGTAATTTTGGTGATGTTTATCGTCGTAATTTGAAGACCAGTAGAGTTTCTCTTAAATTTTGTCCGTTCTCTCGAAGATTCGTGGTTCTAGCTTCATGCTATCCTCTCGAATTATTCCGTTTGTCGGATATTCTTTCTTACCCATCCGATATGTAGGGAGTTGTTTTCCATTTCTTTTCACGGAGGTCATCATTCCGATTATCGTTCTCTATTTATCGGATGCTTCACTCAAGTGTTCTTTATTCAACTCTTGATCTCTTTGTTCTTTGGCATCTAATTCCCCTCTAGCATTTGGTTCTTCTAATTCTTCCGGTGATTCATTCTCTTTCATCAGTCATTTCCAAATTCTTACGGTGGTTCGTTCAAGATTTCACTTCCTTCGTTATCATATCAATTCATTTGTTGTTTCAATCCTACGGTGGTTGTTTAAGACCTTCTCAAGTTTGCGATATGTCACTTCTCAATTCTTTTCAAGAAGAATAAGTAGTTTGCAAAATCCATTGTTTGTCATCAATTTAATTTGATGAAGGATAAGCATACAATAAATCTTATTCTTATTTCCTCAGTGAGTAATCCCTTCCTTAGGAGTTTGTTCTTGATGAATAAATTCTAGTTCCAAGTGTTTTCATCTTTTCTTTCCGGAGTTCAATTATTTCCTCGGCCATCTCGTCGGAACCTCCATCTAAGTCACCATAAGGCTCATCTTATTCTTTCATCCTTCTTTCTATGTCATCATCCTTTTGTTACGGAGTTCTTCACGGTGGTTCTTCATGATTTAATTCATTCTTCAAGAGTTCATCAAGATTCTTGTTGGTGGAGTTCAAGTATCTTTTCTTCGCGTCTCGAAGTGCAATTAATTCTCCGTATTCTTTTGAAGTGGAGTTTTGCATTTCTTCGTTCTCCTCAGTTATTTAACCTTTCCCGCCTGTGGTCGGTTATCACCTCATTAATTTCGAGATGTTTTCCATAAGTCCACAACAAGCTTATTCTTTCGTTGTTGATTTTCTCAACAACTCCGTTCAATCCTTCCTTCTAAGTTCTTCTCATTCAACTCTTTCAATTCTTTCCGGAGGTTTTGTGTCATGTCTTCATCAAGTATCATTCCATCTTCTCAAGTTCATGTTCTAATCATTCCATTTTTAGCAGTGCTACCTAAATCGTTTCGGTCTTATTCGTTTCTTTTCTCATTCTAACCACTCCGGTTAGAGCAGTGGTTTCTTAGTCTATCTGATTTAGTGAGCTTTGATTCCTATCTTTCTTCGTTTCTCTCTTCTTCTCTTGTGCTCTCGATTCTTTGCTTCTTCTCTTGAGTTTTTGTTTCACCTCATCCCTTTTTTTCCTGCCGTCTCGGTCCTAAGATCTCGGGACGAGATCTCTTGTTAGTGGAGGAGTGTTGTGGCGCCCAGGTTTCGATGCGCCCGGTGTCTCCCAGTTATTCGTTGTTGTTGCCATGTCATTTTCTTGCGTGTTGCATTTTGCCATGTCATCATCTGCATTTTATATCATGTCATCATGTGCATCGCATTTGCATACGTGTTAAGTCTCATGCATCCGAGCATTTTCCCGTTGTCCGTTTTGCAATCCGGCACTCCTATGTCTCCGGCACCCTCCTTTTACCTCGTTTAGTGAGTGGCTGAAAAATGTTCTCGGAATGGGTTGAAACTTGGCGTGCGATCTTATTATAGTGTAGACAGGCGCTGTTCAAGTTTAAATCGCATTCGAGCTCGTTTGATAGCCCAACCATTAAATATATAGCGGCACCCTTGCGCGTATTATCGTCGGATATTTTCGGTCTCCGGAAACAGCTCTTGAGCTATACTCCTTCCCTCTCACCTCGGACCTACTCCTCTTCTCAGCCCACTAGCCCACCTACCCCCCTCCGCTCGGACCGTCCGTCGAGATCGAGCGGCTCAAAGCGACCTCAAACCCCAACCCTAGCCCCTCATGCTTTATATAGACCCCTTCCTTCCATTTTGGGCAGCCTAGCCTCCCTACCTCCCGGCCAGCCACCCCCCTCCTCCTTGGAATCAGTGGCAGCCACCTCCATTTCATGTAGTCCCGCTGCCCGTCCGCCACTTGGCGCCACCGCCTGAGCCAAGCGCCGCCGTCCCGCCGTCACTGGAGCCACTCAAGCCCCGCCACGTGCCTCCCTTCCTCCCACCTCCCAGCAGCCCTCCCGGCCCTAACAGGCCTTCCCGGGCCAGATCTGGGCTCGGAGGAACTGCCTGGCGTCGCCGCCTCGGCCTTCGCCGCCCGTCCCTGCTCCGCCGCCCGACCCAGTACCTCCTCGTGGTTACGTCGCTGGCGCGCGTCCGCCCGACCCCGTCGCCGTCTGCGTCCCTCCGGCAACCCGCGCTGGCGCCCTCGAGCCAACTCCTTTGTTCCTCCCTCCTTTTCCCTCTCCCTCTCCTCCTCTAGGTTTCTCTCTCTCCTTGCAGAGGCCGCCGCGCCGCCGGAAGAAATCGCCGGCCTCCTCGTCCTCAAGTCCCGCCGGATCCGTGGTCCCCAGGCCTGGATCCACCGTTCCGTCCGTCTCGGCCATCCCAGGCCTCCGCCCTCGCGGAGCACCGCCCTGCCTCGCCCGCGTCGCGCCCCACCTTCCCCTCGATCCGTGAGTCGGGAGGCGGCGTCCAGCCTTCATGAGGAGCCCAGCGTGCCCGGCCTGCAGTCTCCCCTCCACTGTGGCCCAGCCCACCACAGGCAGCCCCACGGGCCTAGGTGAGCACCCGGCAGTTAAACCCCTTTCGCGAGATTTTACTATATTGCGCTCGCATGGCGTCAGTTTCCCTAAGTCATGTAATATTCTTACATAATGTTGCCCTATTCATCATGCCATAACTCTCTGCATATTGCTCCGTTTCATGCGTGTAATATGTCAAATTGTTCGCCTCGACAGAGTATATCATTTCATCTCATTACATCATTTACATTTGAGCTCATCTTGATGCCCGAAATGCTGTTAGAAGAGGGCTATGTGATGTTAGTTTGATTCTTATCGAACATGCACTTTTGTCATTTTGCCATGATTGATGTGTGCACCCTATGAACTTGAGTCCTACATGTGTTTTGTAATATGCCATGCCATCTTTACAGGGGTTTATGCCATGTATTTTTGTGATCTCTGTGGTGACTAGCACAAGCATGCAAACTAGGCTTCATGATGTTCTGATTTCAGCCCTTATGCTTGATATTTTTATGTCATGTTAACTTGATGCTACCGAGAGATCCATGCTTATTTTGAGATACTTCAGTAAGGATGTTTTGAACATATGGTTATTCTCTATCCATCCATGCCCTTGTGTGCAATTATGGAGTGCCATAGCTTGAGTCAATCGAGCTCTACTTTTGCTATAAAATGTTTCCTGGCAGGTTGTTTACATGTTATTCAATTTTGCCAAGGTTGTTGTAGTTGATCCGTGTATGCTATGATGTTGTTCTTGCCATGTATAGCTTCTATGCCATGTATTCTTGCCATGCCATGTATTGCTCTGTGGTGAGTGGTTCAAGCTCACCAACATGCCTACTTATTGTTGTTCCTGCCATGTATGAATCTGTAATATAACTTGCCATGTTTACATGTGTGCCATCATATTTTCTGTGCCCTTTTGGCTCATGGTCAGTAAGGGACTTTTGATCTATGCATTTAGTAGATTCATTCCATGCCTTTGTTTGCCATGATAAGTTCATGTAGCATGTTGTTTGATAGCTCTAAACATTGCAACCTGATGTTATTTCTGCTAAAGTCTGAAACTGTTATTATTTGCAATCTTGCCATGTGTGTTTGAGCATGTTCTAGTGATTTCTGGAGATAGCTCAGTGTTCATGTTTTGTCATGCTTTACCTGTAAATCATGCCCATGCCTTTTGTTTTCATGTTAAGATGCTGTAGCTTGTTGTTTTGATGCTTGCAATATGCCTAGTTGCTGTTTTGGACAGATTGTTGTCATGACTTGTATTGTGTGTATGTGTTGAACCGTTGCTCCGTTTTGAGTGTGCTCTATATGAAACTTGCTTAGAATTGCATGTAGCTTCATATTATCATGTTGCATCCTTGTTTTGAGGTGTTTGCTTGATGTTTGTATGCATTTTGCATCAATGCCATGTTTATCTTGTTTTGCTCATATCTTCTAGGCGTAGCTCGAATCTAATGAACTTTATATGTAACTTGACTAGAATTTCGTGTAGATCATCGTGGTGCATCTTAAATTGCTGTTTAACAACTTGAACATAAAGTTTATTCAGATCTGGACCAATTTCAGAAATTTGCATATGAGGACTTAGGAATTGTTCTATGTTGTTTCGGCCTCATTTAAACTTGCCTTGATGTGTTGCTCTTGTTTGCATCATCTCTTGCCATGAGTAGCTTCATGTAGCTTTGTCATGCATCATGCTTGTTGTGCATCATGTCTTGTCTATGTGTGGTGCGTTTACTATGTTGCGTGCTTCTTCTTGTTAGTTCCCGTTTCGTTGCGATTGTGAGGATTCGTTCGTCTACGCTTGGTTCGGCTTCATCGGTTCGTCTTCTTCATGGACTCGTTCTTCTTCCTTGCGGGATTTCAGGCAAGATGACCGCTACCCTGGATCTCACTACTATCATTGCTATGCTAGTTGCTTCGCTCTTTCGCTATGCTGCGCTACCTATCACTTGCTGCTCAAGCCCCCTATTTGCCATGTCAACCTCTAACCTTTTGCACCCTTCCTAGCAAACCGTTGTTTGGCTATGTTACCGCTTTGCTCAGCCCTCTTATAGCGTTGTTAGTTGCAGGTGAAGATGAAGTTTGTTCCTTGTTGGAACATGGAGATGTTGTTCCTTGTTGGAACATGTTTACTTGTTGGGATATCACAATATATCTTATTTAATTAATGCATCTATATACTTGGTAAAGGGTGGAAGGCTCGGCCTTATGCACGGTGTTTTGTTCCACTCTTGCCGCCTAGTTTCCGTCATATCGGTATTATGTTCCCGGATTTTGCGTCCCTAAACGGTCGGGTGATTTATGGGACCCCTTGACAGTTCGCTTTGAATAAGACTTTCCGGCAAGGCCCAACATTGGTTTTACCATTTGCCGACCTATTACTTTTTTCCTTGGGAGTCGCGCATCCCAAGGGTCATCTTTATTTAGCCCCGGGCCAATGCTTGTCTAAGTGTTGGTCCAAACTAGAAACCCTTTGGCGCCACCTCGGAAACTTGAGGCTGGTTTTAGTTGTATGGACTGCTCATCCGGTTGTGGCACGAGAAGAGATCTGTGGCTACTATCGGGGTGTCGGCACGCAGGGAGGTCTTGCTGGTCTTGTTTTATTGCTGTCGAAATGTCTTGTAGCTAGGATTCCGAGACTGATCGGGTCTTCCGGGGAGAAGAATATCCTTCGTTGATCGCGAGAGCTTATCATGGGCTAAGTTGGGACACCTGCGAGGTATAAACTTTGAGAGCCGTGCCCGGTTATGTGGCAGATGGGAATTTGTTAATATCGGTTGTAGTAAACTTGAAGCAAACTCTTCTAAAATACACCAACCGTGTGCGTAAGTGAGTGTCTCTTTTGGGGTTGATCGAGAGGAGAACACGGTTCTTGGGTTATGTCGGCGTAAGTAGGAGTTCAGGATCACTTCTTGATCATTACTAGTTGCGACCGTTCCTTTGTTTCTCTTCTCGCTCTCATTTGCGTATGTTAGATGCTTAGTCGCTGCTGCAACCTCACCACTTTACCCCTTCCTTTCCTTTAAGCTTTGCTAGTCTTGATACCCATGGTAATGGGATTGCTGAGTCCTCGTGGCTCCTGATTACTACACCACCGATTGCGAGGTACAGGTTGTGCGATGATCATGGCGAGGCGATGTTTGCTTGTTTTGGAGTTCTTCTTACGCTTCTTCTTGATCGGGGATAGGCTCAGGTCGGTGCTTTGGGCTAGTAGGGTGGATATTGTTTGAGTTTCTGTTTATGTTTCATCCGTAGTCGGATGTTGATCTTATATATGATGTGATGTTGTATTAATGTTGTGGCATTGTATGCCTTATGTATGTATCCCCATCTATTATGTAATGTTGATGTAATGATATCCACCTTGCAAAAGCGTTTCAATATGAGGGTCTATCCTTGATGGGACCTTGAGTTCCTTTTGGATAGGGACTCCTCAATTTTAGGCATAGTGGGCGTGACATCAACCTAAGAGGCCAAGGCTGTTGAGGAGTCCCGGATTAGGGGTGTCGGATAGCGAACTATCACTGTTGCGGACTCACGGACTATGAAGATACAAGATTGAAGAATTCATCCGTGTCGGATGGGACTTTCCTTGGCGTGGAAGGCAAGCTTGGCGTCTGGATATGTAGATCTCCTACCATTGTAGCCGACTTTGTGTAACCCTAACCTATCCGGTGTCTATATAAACCGGAGGGTTTTAGTCCGTGGGACGAACAACAATCATACCATAGGCTAGCTTCTAGGGTTTAGCCTCCTTGATCTCGTGGTAGATCTACTCTTGTACTACCCATATCATCAATATTAATCAAGCAAGGTAGGGTATTACCTCCATCGAGAGGGCCGAACACAGGTAAAAACATCGTGTCCCTTGTCTCCTGTTACCATCCGCCTTAGGCCTTGCGATTCGGGACCCCCTACCGAGATCCGCGGTTTGACACCGACATTGGTGCTTTCATTGAGAGTTCCTCTGTGTATTCGTCGCCGTCGGAAGGATGCCTCATCCCGTCTTTGAAAGGCGATACTATCGCCAAAGAAGCCTTGGCCTTGGTGGACTCTTGACTGGTGGTTTCTTATGATCGCCCGATTCGGCCACCGTCGCCGCGATGACTTCTCGAGTCGCCGAAACCAATCTTCATGTTAATTTAGAACTTGCCGAACAGTTAGATCCGATCGAGCTCTCCTCCATAAGCGAGCTCTTGGATCGCATCGCCGCCACAGGAGTCGCCACAGACTACGACCGGATTGGGCCTAAAACCGATCGGCGAGATCAACTCTCCCCATGCTACCCATCATGTTGCTGTGATAGAGGAGGAATGCGGCGATCCTTCTTCTATCTTAAGGACTAGCTCGTCCGATTCGATCCCTCCATGCGGATTCGCGGAGGGGCGGATGTCGATCAAGCCACGAACTTAAAAGTCGGTGGCGGGTTGGATTCATTGGATAGCATTCAAAATCCAAACTTCGAGTTGAAACTTCTCGGACCCTGAGTCTTAAATTGGGCGGGGTTCGGATCTAGTTCCACCGCCCACCCAAACATTGGCGATCTATCTCGAATTGGCGAGGAGCCGCTGAAGCAGTACATCATTCTGGGCAGATTCCTCCACGGTTATGGACAGGATAAAGGACTTAGAGGAGGGCGCAATTCCACTTTTTGCAATAATTGCGGACAAGGGAATCCTAAATGCCATAAATCGTCATTGAAATTACGCTTTGCTGACTTGGTGACCATAGTACAAAAGTCTTGTGCGATGGAAGTGCTTGGAAAACCGAAAGTAAATTTTGGGATAATCCGGCCCGAATACATCCCTAGTCCGAAATAAAAGGGTGCATCATCACCAAGCACAGGTTAAACACCAAAAACCAAAAACCCCTAAAAGTGCAGAACCGTACTAGAGGGTTGGCTAAGCGGACACTGCAAAATTCATAGCACAGGCGCCACTCCAACTCATAGCCTTGAGCATGTTGGATACTACGGCGGTGGCCAAAAGTGGCGAAGAGCTTCTAGCTTCGAATCCCAGCCCAGCAATACCGATGCGGTGTTAAGGTCTTTGAGACTTTTGCATCAAATAATATGCGAAGCGAACACTCCATAACCTTGCGAAGTCTACCAAGTAGCAACAATAAATCCATGGGTAACACGGCTATTACCTTTAATGCCAGTGTGAACCCAAATTCGAACAGCCCCACCACCGGCCGCATTGGTCCTCGGTCCAATAGTGGGCGGCTTTCGCCTTACTAAGGTACTCATGGATGGCAGCAGCGGACTAAACCTCATCTATGAAAACCCTCGAAAAATGGAAATAGGCTGGAACCGCATTGGCGAAGCAGCACAACCTTTAGAGGAATAATCCCTAGTCGGAAGCATGCTGCATAGGAAAAATCACGCTGGGCGTAGTGTTCGGCTCGCGGGACAATTACAGGTCGAGGAGGTCACATTTCAAGTGGCCCCGTTCAGCAGCGGATATCACGCTTTATTAGGCGAGAGGCATTCACAATTTTCAAGCTATACCCCATTATGGGTACATGAAGCTTAAAATGCCGGACCTAACGGAATCATCACTCTCGCTAGTGATCCGAACATAGCACTCCGGCGCCAAAACAAGACAGCCGCACTAGCCCTTGAGGCACTATCCAAAGCCTTAGCGGTAGAGGAACTAACTGCGATCGCTCCACGGTGAACAGGGGCGATGTGATACTTGATAAAAGATCCAAGTCCACCTCTTTTAAACCAGCGGATGAAATAGTCAAATTCAAGTCCACCAGCGGACCACGCAAAGGCGGCCTCCATTGGGGCACAATTAAACCCTGATGTAGGCGCGCTTTCACGAGAATTTCTCTGAGAAAAGCGGGACATTTTGCTGGCACCCTTGGACATGCCGGGAATCCCGTCGGCTGGCGAGCACAGCCTAAATATCCTAAAAGGATTCAAGCCGATCAAACAGGCTCTTGGCGCTTTCGAACCCAAGAGGCGGGCCATGGGAAGGAGCTAGCCAAACTTACAGGCCGTATTCATCGGAGATATAAAACATCCGGACTGGCTAGCAAATCTGGTGATGGTACCAAAGAAGGACAAATCCTGGCGCCTATGTGTTGATTTCAAAGACCTTAATAAGGCTTGCCCAAAGGATACCTTCCCCTCCCTCGAATTGATCAAATTATCGGCCTTCTGACAGGACCACGACTCATTGTGCTTCCTCGGCGCGTACTCGGCTACCACCAAATCAAGATGGCGGAGCAGAACCAAGCTACAACAGCATTCATCACTCCATCGACCCATTCTGCTTCAACACAATGCCCTTTGGGCTCAAAAGCGCCGGCGCAACATATCGGCGCATGATTGGACATATCGGCAAACCAGATCGGCAAAGCGGTGGAAGCATATGTAGATGGCGTGGTCGTCAAAACCAAGCATGTCGAAACTCTAGTAGGCGACTTGAGGCTCACATTCGACAATCTTGAAAATATGACATCAAGCTCAATCCGGAAAAATCGTCTTGGCGTTCGGCGAGAAAGCTCTGGGCTTCATTGTGTCGGTAGAGGAATTGAAGCAAACCCAGCCAAGATCGAGCTCTGTCACAATTGGATATTCAAAAGACCTCAAACAAATACAAAAATTGACGGGATGCGTGGCGGCTCTAAGCGCTTTATTTCCCGTTTGGGAGAAAAAGCGTTACCCTTTACCGCCTCCTCCGCCGCACCGAACACTTGAGTGGGCGGATGCACATATGCACGGACTCGAAGAAATAAAAGCCATATTGGCAACAAATCCGGTCTGGCCGCGTAGCATGGCGAACCAATGCTATTATATATCGCGCAACACATCAAGTTGTCGGTAGCGGTGCTCGTTGTCGAGCGAGAAGCGGACGGACACGGTTCCCTCTTCAAAACCGGTTTATTACGTGTCCCTTGTCCTAACTCCATGCAAGTCCGGTAACAACATTATCAAAAGATAGCATCTGCGGTGTTCATGGCATCCGGAAGCTGCGGCACTACTTTCAAGAGTGTTTGATAACGGTAGCCTCGAAGTACCTCTTAACGACATTATAAACAACCGCGGCATGACGGGCGGATTGCTAAATGGGCCATAGAGCTCCTTCCATTCGGCGTAACCTATAAGCCACGGCGAGCTATCAAAGTCGCGAGTTTTGGCGACCGTGGCGAATGGACGGCGAACTCCCTAAAAATGCGGCGCATACTCAATGGATCATGCACTTTTGCGGCTCCAAAATGTTGGCGGCACGGGGGCTGGCATCGTCTGACATCCCCAACCGGGGACAGATCCAATCGTCCTTGAGATAATGTATCGGACTCCAACAACGCGGCGAATATGAGGCCCATACGCACGGCCTCCGGATGGCGATCTCCATGGGCATTCAACGCCTAGAGGTGCGCGAGGATTGAACCTCGCAATATCTCAAATAAATGGGACTTTGATGCCAAAGATCCAAAAATGGCAGCATACCGCAATGCGGTCCTAAAAATGTCGGCCGCAGTTGAAGGGCTCGAATTTCATCATATAGCCGGGATAACAACCGGCGGCGGATATATTAGCACGCGCCGGTGCAAAAGCGATCTCAAATCCCACAATATCTTTTGGAGCATTTGTTCAAGCCATCAGTACTATGGGAAGGGAGTCGGACAATAACAATCCGGACCCAACGCACCCTTTGGACCGAACACTCGACACAACGGAGGCTCCGCCCGAGATAACACCCTCTGCTCACGAAATAATGGCGGTTATCGCCCGTGGGCGGAACCATTCCTAGCCTACCTAACTAAGCGGGAACTCCCGAAAACCAAAATGAGGCTTGCTGCATAGTCACGGTAGCTCTAAAGCCTATAAAGTCCATGAGGAGAGCTTTATAAGAAAAGCACTACGGAGTCCTTCAAGGTGTATCTCCGAAGAGGAAGAGGTGAAACCTCTGGCTGAAATTCATGCGGACTGGGTGGGCACCACGCCTTGCAGCCGGACCCTTGTAAGCAAGGCCTTCCGTCAGGATTTTATTGGCGGCGGCCGAGGCGGATCTTGTGGGACTTAGTCCAACGATCGTCGGTTGCCAGCTTTTGCTAACAAAGCCACATACCACCCCGCCCTTAAAACTATACCCATCACTGGCGTTCGCGATGCAGGGGCTTGACATGGTTGGACCCCTCAAGGGAGGAACCCACAAGCAAAAATACCTATTGGTCATGGTGGATAAATTCACCAAATGGATAGAGGCCAAGCTGTTAAAGCGGCTGAATCGGACCAGTGATAGACTTCATATCGGGGTAGTGCACCGTTCGGTGTCCCACAGTATCATCACGATAATGGCACAACTTCACGGCCGATGAGGTCAAATTATGGTGCAAAACATGGGCATCAAGCTCGATTCGCCTCGGTCTATCACCCTCAAACCAGCGGCCAAGTCGAAGGGCAAATGGTCTAATCATGGCGGCATTAAACCCGGACTAGATGCGGTCCCTCAAGGAATCTAACACGCCTTTGGGTTGAGGCTCGACTCCGTACTACAGGGCTGCGGACCACGCCCGAATCGTACTACTGGATTCACACCATTCTTCATGGTTATGTCTGTGCGAGAGGCGATCTTGCCTGCGAAATAATACATGACTCACCTCGCGTGTGCATGTATGAAAAAGAAGCCGAGCTTCGATCAGCGAGGACAGTTTGGGCGCATTGGAGGAGGAGCACGGCGTGGCAAAAGCTCGTTCCGCATTCTATCAACAGCAGGCTCGAAGATATCAAAGCGAGGAAATGCGGGCCAAAGCTTACAGCGTTGGCGAACTAGTTCTCGCTTTGCCGAACAAGAAAAGGACAAACTCAAGCCCAAATGGGAAGGTCCCTTCATCATTGACCAGGTCGACGGCGGAGCATACCGTCTGCAAGCGCATCGGATAACCGACTCGAGCCAAACCCATGGAACACAGCCCGTCTGAAGATTCTCGCCTAAGTGCGGACTCCAAGTTTGTCTCCTTCTTTCGTCCGCATCCTTTAGAGGCTCATTTGTGTGTTTTTTTTACTTTTTTCTGCCAGCTATGTCGCGCTCACTACATAGGGGCTTCTTTAAGAAGCTTATTTATCTGGGCTTCATGCCCAACACATCGTTAAACTTCCGCATGTACCTTTTATTCACCATTATATGTATCGATATGACTTAAGTTTGGCCAAGCTGGGTTGCTGGCTCTGTGCTTACCCCTCGTTCCCGATTGTTGGCTAGGTGGTAAAGGAGCACCTC